>JAFFZH010010209.1:485-11926 GCA_018420115.1 Euura saliciscinereae | reverse complement strand
TTGAGACTCACTTTTGGTTGCGATTGTATGGCCCGTACATCCTTAAAAATTACAATCATCCATAGTTTCTCACAATATTTCCTTTTTTCTCGCTACCTTGGCAGTTGACACCAGTAAGTAGCACGATTCTCCTCATTCACCTCATCACTTAATCCATAAAACGAAAAAACTTATATCCTTCTGTCTCTATTTATCTGATTGGATGATCCTAACTGTCGACATCTGTGTCCGTACAGATGGCTCAACATTTTATGTAAACGATACACCACGTGCAGGTAACGGAGACAGCGGCAGCGTCGAAGAAGAGAAAACGCATCACGGCTCAGCCACACTACCGGGCGGATGTAGCCTGGGGTCGACTCACAGCGCAACTGCAAATAAATTCCCTTCCGAAGAAGGTTCAGAGTGTTCTAGCGTTACTAGCGAGAGTGCTCCGGGCAGCAGAGGCCAGACGCATCCCTGCCACACCAACAGCGCCGCTTTCAGTCTCAAACCGATATTCTCTGAGCTCCAGGAAAATAGGGAAAACTACGATAGGCTGAGGGAAAAATTAGAGGGATTCAAAGTCGGTATTTTTGTTTCGTTTTGTTGCTCGAGATATGGAAATGGTATGTGTATTGACGAGCGTTTTGTTTTCGATCAGGTTCTTCAGCAGGAAGTCAGTTACCTGGCCCAAGCCCTCCAGGAGGAACGTTTCAGTCGCGAAAGGCTGGAAGAGCAAGTTAACGACCTCACGGAGCTTCATCAAAACGAGATTGAAAATTTGAAGCAAACGATAACTGACATGGAAGAGAAGGTTCAGTACCAGAGCGAGGACAGGCTCAGGGATATTCACGAGATTCTGGAAAGTTGTCAGACTAAAATTTGGAAAATGGAACACCAGCAGCAACAGCATCAACAGTACGTTACCCTGGAGGGAATCGACAACAGCAACGCCAGAGCTCTAGTCGTTAAACTTATAAACGTGGTTCTCACGGTTCTACAAGTTGTTTTACTCCTCGTCGCGACTGGGGCCGGTATAATGATGCCGTTCCTGAGGACGAGGTAAACAAATTCAACATAAAACTTATCAATTTATCATCAAAGACGTTAACAATAATTTTTACAGAGTTTTACAATAATTTTCTTAACAATAATTCTACTCATCTTTATTAGAAGAGAGAAACCAACTTTAGTCAACGACGATCGTCGATTCGCTCTTACTTTTTTTTTCTGCTTCAATTATCATACAAAGTTTTCTATACGTTCCAACGTGTCTGTTGCAGCTGTACTAAGCCTCATTGTTTCATGTGCAGGGTGCGCATATTGACCACGACGTTCGTCGTTCTGGGTATAGTATTCGTCCTTAAACAATGGCCAGAGGTTCACGACGTCGGTAGTCATCTGATGCGACGTCTCAAACAAACGCTGGCGGTGAAGTAGCATTGTGAGTATCACAATCCAGCTTCTGCTAATGTTTTGTTCGATTTTTCACCTAAGCTCTCTATCGTATTTCGTTTCAGGGTGGAACTCTTAGATTTATCTTTCCACCGCCTCTTGCCACCACGTAGATGGGTCAGAGCCAAACGGAACAATTACCTCGCCTATTTATCGCAGGCCTATCAATCCAAGCAATAATAACAAATCGCCCAGGAATTAGAAGCCTGTGCTGCTGGTTCAGGACCGAAGATTTTTAATAATCCCTCTTTTTTCTAACACATCTGATCTTAATGGAATGGATGTCGATTAAACAGATTTGAAAATTATACATTATTATAGAGTGGGGGATAAAGAGAAAAAAAAGCAAAAGACTACACAAAGTGACGCTACTGACACGCCAGTCAAAGGCAGTGTCAATTTAGTTAATTATTATTATTATTATTATTATGTCGTCGGTAAAAGAAAAAAATCACTATTGTTATTATACGGGAATGGGAAAAATATGAAGTATCGATGATTTAAGAAGAAGGTAAAAAAAAAAACAGTGTCTTTCATTTTCAATCAATCAATCAATCGATCGATCGGTGTAGGTAATTTACGTCGTACGCTGTTGTTGGGTTACATAAGAAAGAAAGAAAAAAAATTAGTATTTTAGTGTTTGTTATTTATTAGATGTTTAAGTTCGAGACGTAATACGTATAGTTAATGTTTAGAGACCGATTATTAAATTAGAATTTACAATTTACAGTCATTATAAAACTAATTTGATATAAATTATGGGGACAAAAAGTGAACGGGGGGTCAAGTTAGGCGGGAGTTCAAATACAGCAGAGTGCTCTAATTTCATCAGTTTTCTACATTATGATATATTTATCAAATTTACATTCTCTCAAACTCTAATACTCTTATTGTACGTGTATTTTGATAATATCTATACTGTCGTAGGGAGAAAAAAAAAAAGAACCGACACGACAATAACAAGAGTAAATTGTTTTTACAGCATCAAATATCAGAAATTAGATACGTGAGTTGAATAATGAAAAAAAAAAATTAACAGCAAATTCTGCTGTTTGAATCGGTGTTTTTTTTTTGTTCTATTTTCTTGCTTTTTATCATATGTATATTTGAATAATACATACGAATATATATGTATGTGTATCGGTAGTAGTATATAAATATATATATATATTAAATAATGGAGAGAACGAGAGTAATGCGACTAGACGAGAAGGAAAGAAACATTTAACCATGACAGATCAAAGTGAAATGAGAGAAAGACTGATGGACTAACTAACTTGTTGTTGCTTTCGCGTATTAAATTAAATAAAAAAAAAAAAAACTTGCGATAATCGTTTCACGCAACGTACCTATGTAAACCCATCCTAGGTATTTTATGTACCGTATGTATAGGCACCATTTTTCAATTGATTATATGTTCAGCTTTTGTGTCGTAATTACTACTATCCACCTAGTGAAACTTCACTTGGGTTCCATTGTGTCAGTAAAGACAAAAACAAAAAACCGTCTTGTTATGAAAATATGAAGTGTGTGTACGAGTAGATCGTTTGAGAGAGAGAAAGAAAAAAAAGGGGGACAAAAAATAAACCCTAATGTGTAGACTTGACTTTGATGTTGATTTATTTTCATTAATTAATTATTAATCAATTAATTAATTACAGTGTTGCACAAAATAAAATTTAATACATTTACACCAAGTAAAACGGGGGAACTCGTTATGTTTACAGTAAACAAATAAAATTAAAAAAAATATGAATAAAACATAAAGACATACAAATATGAAAAAAAAGATTATTATTATTATTATTATTATACATAGCATTGTACAAAGCATCGCATCGCCTAAATATAATGAATGTAGATAATTATTACGACCATAAAGAGAAGAGAAAAAAAGAAAACGAGAGGTTGACGACGATCATTGAAACAAATATTATTAGTTAGTGTAGATGATTGGAGTTTTATCACCAAATAAACATAATTTATTGAAACTAACTTTTATTGTGATTTTTTTGGTTTTATTTATCAAAACCTTTTCGAAAAAGTTATGAAAACCATATAATGGAAATTAATTCACCAATTAAGAGCATGCTGGAGTCAGGCTTTACCCCACCGTACCCGGTTTTCACTTGTTTTCACTGATATCAAAGCCTACGCGTCACGAACGCGAAAAAGAATTAGTTAGCGGTATTCTATATTGAATTCCGAAGATTTATATTGCAAAACTTGTTTATTTCATAAACTAATAGAGAAATTCTATTGTATTCTGCATAAAATGATAATTGTCGATGTCAACTCGTGGTCGCGGCCATATTGGGCGTTTATCATTTTATGCAGAATACAATAAAATTTCTCTATGAGTGCATGGAATAAAGAAGTTTTGCAATATAAATCTTCGGAATTCAATATAAATACCGCTAACCAATTCTTTTTCGCGTTCGTGACGCGTAGGCTTTGATATCAGTGAAAACAAGTGTAAACCGGGTACGGTCGGTAAAGCCTGACTCCAGCATGCTCTTAAGAAGTGAAAATAAAATTGAAACAAGTGCGGCAGGATATAATGTGAAAGAAATTCCGTAATTCGATATTAATTTGATTTTAGGAAAAGAGCGATCTTGTGTCATTAGATAAACTCGTTATCATCGTTAGTTCATTTTCTCATATCATACATATTGATATACTAATGAAATATACTAAGATATAATTATCTTATGAAATTTTATTCGATCGTTAAATGAATTTGTACGATTTTTTTATAAGATTAAGTTAAATTATAAAGTGTTACACATGAATATGAATCGAAAGGTCAGAATTAAGTTTGATGACTTTTATTATACCCAGATATTTATTTCCGTGATATTATGTAAGCTTTGTACATAAATATTACGTTCAGAAGACCTTGGATCCTTCGCTCTTTATAGTTCTCACGGTTTCCACCGCCGAGCGCCACTTCCTGATAGTCGAGCAATCAGCTGGTTTTGCGAGCATGTGAGGAGATGTGGACAGCAATGTGGGTCAGTGTCAGGGGCCTATGACCTAGTCACGTGATTGTTGGAGGCTACTGCGCATGACGATTTACATTTGGTTTGGAACGCGCTGATTTTTAAATTTGAACGCGCCAAGGATAATTTCAATTTTCTGTTTCAAGGGGAAATGAAAGTCACGTGACCTCGATATGATTTGCACTTGGAATTTTCAAACGCTATTTTCTCAGCCAAAACACATTCGATTGATGTGAAATTGATATCAGTGACGTAGAAAAACTCAATGAAGGGCCTGCCAATCGTGGATTTTCGAATATCGAAAGACATAATCAGAATTTTCTGTAACAATATTGTTCTGTAACACAAGCAGGTGCTGCCCCCTCGTGGAAAGAGGCAGCACTTCCTTCGATTACAGAAAAATATTGTTAAAAAACTGTTATTACGTCTCGATTTTCGAAAATCCACGATTGGCAGGCCCTTCATGCAGTTTTTCTACGTCACTGATATCAATTTCACATCAATCGAATGTGTTTTGGCTGAGAAAATAGCGTTTGAAAATTCCAAGTGTAAATCATATCGAGGTCACGTGACTTTCATTTCCCCTTATGACTCCAAACACATCCAACATGATTGTTTCATATCGTTGCATAAACGAGAAAGCGAACTACTTCAGGTGGTTTTTGGGTTGCCATGTCACAGGCGCGAATTTATTATTGATAATATTGTCAATTCCCGTTGAATAATTGACACCTAATGTGTGGTATGATATTTGAAGGAACGAAAATTGATTCTTCAAATCCTCCATTTGGATTCTTTTGAATAATGAAAAACCGCGCGAACGGCCTTTTTTCATGATTTTACTCAAGCGCGGGAAATTCAAGTGTGAAATACTTCGATGTCGGGGAGGCTGGGGTGGCTCCCGATTCACAGTAAAACGAAAAATATCATCAACAGAATAAATTACCCACAGCGAAATGTTTTATACTGTAAATTCGGAAATATTCAGAATTTGAAGATCGCTAAATGTGTTCCAATTTCAATTGTCTGGAAAATGCAGTTACCCAAATAAGTAAAAATGGAGCAGCTTATGGATTAGAGCAACGGTTCACAAATAATACAGAAAATCGAGTCTATTCATTTATTCATTTTCGTATTATTAATTTGACTTTTGAATAACTACTGAATAATCTACTATATGTAAACTTGTATTACATACATATGTAAATTATTATTCAGAAAATTATATCAACACAATGAGTTTCGATGAAAGTTTTATCAAGCCAGAAGAAAGAAAAACTGTGAATTTTACTGCCATCCCGAAACGGGATCAAAGCCAACAATTCGTTAAATAATGTTTTGAAAAAAGCGATTTCTTCTTACTCGCAGTTAAACCAATGATTCAAAGATTTGATAATTTCAGTACGGCAGTAATACTGATTTCTAAGTGCGCATATTCGTGATTATTTTTTGTTTAACATTATTACTATTACTTCGCTACCTTTGAGCCGATTTTTTCTTCCCTCTAACATTCTTCTTCCTTCTCATTACGCTATGCTACTGGTCCAAGTATACATGGGGCATTCCATGCCAAATCGACCTGCCGGTGACCCTCGACCTCTCAGATCTTGTCCGTGATTTTTTGCGTCATTCTTCCGACTCGAAAAAAATACTTCGAAAATTCACCACGCGCTCAAATTAATTTTGGAAAATCTGAAAAAAAATCTCGTTACTATTTAAACATCTCGATGGCCGTAACCGAAAAATCTGGAAAAATTCTCAAAGTCTCCGTCCAAAATGAAATTTTTTTACCCAAATTACATAATGTCCAAAGTTTTCCTTCAACTTGATTTTTTAGATTTATCGATGAAAAAATTACCAAAAAATAATTGGTGTGGAGATCAATGCACCGTAAATTTACCGAATCACAGTAAATCGTGGATAAAAGTAAGATAAAAATAAAAAAATTAATAAAATAATAATAAAATAGATAAACGCTAGAGCTTGGACATTATGCAATTTGGGTCAAAAATTTTCATTTTGGACATATAAGGCTTTTTGATAATTTTTCCAGATTTTTCGGTTGCAGCCATCGAGGTGTTGAAAAAAAAAACTTCGAAAATTCACCACGCGCTCAAATTTCTTTTTAAAAATCTGAAAAAAAATCTCGTTGCTATTTAGAGTCGGAAGAATGACGCAAAAAATCACGGACTAGATCTGAGAGGTCGAGGGTCACCGGCAGGTCGATTTGGCATGGAATGCCCCACATGCATACGTGAGAACACATAAAACAGTTCTTTTGATTGATAAGTAGATATGAAGGTACAAAATAGAAGCACAAGCCTATTTTACATCGCTATCTTCTCGGCATTAAAAAAATAATCAGACCTTGGCGAGCGAACGAGCGATCGAGAGAGTTAGACAAAGAGAGAAATTACTCCCGCCTACGTATCAATTACACGAAAATTATCATTCCATTAATCGATCCGGTTCATTCAGTCAATAAATCTCTCGTAAAACTACCAAACAACTCGATTCAAAGTTCTCGTATCTATACTATATCGATTACACCCCTTCTATTCAATCAGCCGTTATTTGTATCCCGTCGTGAGAACCTCTGACGACGATGTCGGAGGAAATAATTTCCAACACCTGATCGGTGACGTCGTCCTTCTGGTCGTTGGTCGCGGTCAAATGGTGCTTCTTGCGATGGCACATCATCGTAGACCTGGACACAAACGCCTTTCTACAAACGTCGCACTCGTACGGTCTCTCGCCGGTGTGTAATCTCTTGTGTATAGCCATCGGACTGAACTGTGTAAAAGTTTTCCCGCACACGTCGCACCTGTACGGTCGTTCGCCGGTGTGCGATCTGCGATGGCACCTCAGAGCCGCTCTGCGAGCAAAGGCCTTGCCGCACATTTCGCAAACGAAACTTTTCTCACCGGTGTGCATGGTGGAGTGGATCTTGAGATCCACCCTGGTGAGAAAACCCTTTCCGCATACTTCGCACTTGTATGGTTTTTCACCCGTGTGAATCCTCAAGTGAGTGTTCAGGTAACTCTTGCTCACGAAGAGCTTGTTGCACACCATGCAGGGATACTGGCGATTATCCTTGCCGGAATGGATCTTCTGATGGCTCTTGCACAGCCCTTTGGTGATGAAACCCTTTCCGCACACGTCGCACATGTAGGGCTTCACCCCCAAGTGCCGATTCTGATGGTCGAGCAGCGACTGTTTGGTCTTGAAATTCTGACCACAAGTGCTGCACGGGTAGGGTTTGAGGTCCGAATGAACCCTCTGGTGCACTATGAGGTAGCTCTTGCACTGAAACCCTTTGCCGCACGTCGAGCACGTGTAATCGAACTGGCCAGTGTGGGTTGCGGTGTGTTGAGCGAGGCCGATTTTGCTGCGAAAGGCCTTTTCGCACAGGAGGCATTGAAAGGGTTTCTCTCCCGTGTGTTTCCGCATGTGTTCCTGGAGTTTGTAATTTGTTCTGTACTGTTTCCCACACTCTGTACAAATTTTCGGCGTCCATTTCTGCCTCGTTGTGGCCACAGGTTTTTTGGGATCGTCCGGATTGCTCAAACCCAAATCCTCGCAGGTCTCCGTACCACAGGTTGACACAGTCTCCTTATTCTTTCCAGAGACGCAGTGCTGCTTGTGCATATTCAAAGCCTCGACGCTGGTGTAATATATGCCGCATATGCAGCTGCAAAAATGTACTTCGAAGTGATCCGCCAGGCTGGAGGGCTCCGTCGATGCTTCGTTGCACAGCCTGCAGACGTACCACCTGTTTCCCGCCTCATCTATGCTCGGATTAGACAGCGTCAACTCTAGCAAAGAGGCTTTTGCTACTTTTGTATATTCTACCGTCGTCTCAATTCCGCTTACGCCCTCTACAACGTCGTTTCCTCCGCTTGTAGAGGCGACCGCACCACCTCGGAGAGGATCTTCACTCTTCGTGGAGTCCTCCTCGCTCATGCACGACTCTTCGACTTCGCTGTCGCTCTCAGTGTCCTGCTGAACCCCGTTTTCGGTTTCCTGAATCGAGGTAATTCATGATTAGTATTCAATCGAGGTGGTATAATACACCTTTGAATGGGTAAAAATAATCGGGAAGAAATAATTTTTTCTTTTCGAATTGGAAAAAATACAAAAAAATCATGATGTTTGAGGAGAGTTTAGCACTCATTATCCATATTTCACATGAGGTATTACTTTCAGCTAATAGAAGTTACGCCATGTATAGAAAAATACAAAATTAGTCGGTTGTTGCGGGGAATTGGCAGCACCGTTGGGCCAATCCGGGCCATTTTGGTTTCAAATTGTTCATAAAAGATGCCTCTAACAAATGAACGTAGAACTTTTTGATATTGCAAGAATTGGCAAAGTTGCTAATTTTCCTATTATCTTCACAAAAAATAGACATATCAAAACGTTCTATGCTCAATTGATAGAGGCATCTTTCCAACGGTGCTGCTGATTTCCTGAAACAACTGACTAATTTTGTATTTTTCCATATATGGCGTAACTTCTATTAGCTGAAAGTAATACTTCATGTAAAATATGGATGAGTATTAAACCCTCCTGAAACATCATGATTTTTTTGTATTCTTTCCAACTCTCCAATTAGGAAAGAAAAAATTATTTCTTTCTGAGAGTTTTTACCCATTTAAAAGTGTATGGGGCATTCCATGGCAACTCGACCAATGATTTTCCCTCACCATTGTTGATTCGCTTCATAATTTTTTATGATAGTCTCCGATTACAAAAAAGTGCTTCTGAATTTTTTCAGATTTTTTCCGCCAACCCTTATTTTTTTGTGATTATTCGAACCTACCACAAAATTAAATTTTTTTTAAACCCCCAAAAATTGTTGATAGGGCGATTTTTTTCCATTCTTTTGAGCACTCTAATCATTTTGAACGAACAAAACGCCAGTTTTCAACGTTACGAAAATTCTCAAAAAATTCCCAAATACCCCGTGGTAAATTCTGAATCTAATACCTCTGGATTATTTTTTCCAACTCTCGAATATTCATGGATTCAGAATTGACCACAGCGTAGTTGGGAATTTTTTGAGAATTTTCGTAACGTTGAAAACTGACGTTTTGTTCGTTTGAAATGTTTAAAGTGCTAAAAAGAATGGAAAAAAAAATCGCTCCATCATGGGACAGGTGTCAAAATGATCGGGATGGAAAACGAGATTTTTGAGAATTTTTGGTGATTCAAAAAAAAATGTAATTTTGAGATAGGTTCGAATAGGTTGGCGGAAATAATCTAAAAGAAATTCAGAAGCACTTTTTTGTGTTCGGAGAATATCATAAAAAATTGTGAAGCGAATCAAAAATGGTGAGCGAAAATCATTGCTCGAGTTGGCATTGAAGCCCCGTGTATACCCCCTTAATGGTCGAAGTTGGTCCATCTATGAATTGCGACATTTACTTCGGTCTGGTTCGATTGGGTCGAACATTCGGTGGCCAGTCGGTCTTGGAGCCTGTGATACTCGTCCTTGACTAAGACTGGCTCGAATTTAACGTCCTTGCAGAACTGTACCCTCTCAATTTCACACTCTTCCTGACAATTCTCGTCGTCTGGGCCGATGGAGGTCACATAGTTTATGTCCAACTGGCTCAGATCGGTTTCAACGGTCAAATTACTGACCACAGTCACGTCTCCTTCGAGATGCATCGTTATTTGCTGACTAGATACCTGCGGAAACGTAAATTATAGTCAGATAAAGTGTTTTTCATAGAAAATCCAGACTCCAGTTTCATCGTTTATTTCCTACCTACCTCTTCCTGCATCTCTCTCATATGCTGGTCCACCATTCTAACGGTATCCCCGTCCAGTTCGATACCGGCGACCTGTATCTCACCTCCGTGGCAAATTTCTTCTTGAGTAACGACCTGCTCGCCTCCGGCAAGATCCATATCGTCCATAACTCTCATAGTCTGTATATCCTCCTCGTCGTCACATTCCTCTTTGCCAAAGGCGTCGTCGTCCCTCTTTAGCATCTCGACGAACATGTCCTCGGTCCTTAAACACTTTTCTCTGAAGTCGTAAAGCTGGTCCAGCTTGTAGGCACACTCCTCGCACACCATCTTTGGCAGTTTGTCCGTCATCGATATCTGGACGAGGTGAAATCGCATTGGATGATGATAAAAAAGTAGTAACACTTGGTTCGAGGAAAGTGAGGTTACGTTACGTTACCTGGACTGGAAGGCAGGCCGTTATCTTTTCGTCTATGTGCCTGATCTCGCCCTCGTTTTCGAATATCGGGAGACCGAGGAGCAGGCTCGTCTTGGCCGCACATAGCCGGCATAGTTCCGTGAATTCCTCTACTACGGCCATGTTGCGAGATCCGCAATATGCGGACGAAAATCTACGGGCTTTATGGGGCTAAAAAATCCGCGCTTGTAATATTCGGATAGATAACACGTCAGGCATCGTATCGGACACTGTTATTCACTGATAATTTGGATTTATTATTCAGCTCGTTCGGTCTCTCACATCATATCCGTTATGTTGACAGAAATATTCTCTGTATTTGTTAACAATGAACTACGGGGCGATTGTAGTAGAGTTTTTTAAATTTATTATATCGAGGGACTTAAAAAAGACCCCGGGTCGTCGATCGGCCGTCTCCGCTCTCTTTTAGGGCTCCCGAAGGCCGAAGCGAGGGGAAGTCGCACAACGTTTTTTTTTTATCGGTTTTTAATAATATACAGAAAAAGAGTTACAATAAAAGTTACGAGCGAGACCCCTGCAGTGGTACAGTCGAGATGCGAAGCCGAGCATCACTGCACAGCAGACGTTCACTAGGTGCGACGATGTAGATGGCAGATTGAGTGGAGGATTTTTACCGTCGGTAAAGAAGAACATCCGATGCGTGTGAGATATTTTCTATGTCCATGGTGTGAGACAATTTGATGCCCGGCGAGTGGCTTGGGGGGGGGGGGGGGGGGGGGGCGCCATGGACAAAGAAAAGAGCTCGGGTATAGTGAACTCTCTGTAGAC
>JAFFZH010010189.1:7093-25826 GCA_018420115.1 Euura saliciscinereae | reverse complement strand
ATACGCATCGATATCATGAGAACTGACAGTTAATTACTAATACAACAGTCAACAATGACTACAATAATAAAAAAATTGCGAAATCAAAAGTTTCAGTTCGTATTTATTTATTGGAATTTTGAATGCTTTTGAATGTTCGCGCCCCGGTTTGCACGCAATATTCTAACCCTAACGCCGCGTCATGTCGAGTTCATTGAGTGTGGTGCTGCCAAGTCTCACACGGGCCGCGCCGACTTCGAGCGAAACGTATGCACTTTTACTATTATTTTCACCTATTATTTATAAACGCGCTGGTCGAATTCTCCCGTCTTCCGTTATTATCTTCTTAAAGGCATATTGCATCATTTGCATATTTTTTTGTTCAAGTCCTAAAGCGGTTTTCTACGTTATTCGGGTTATACGTATCATTTCGACCGGACTCCCATAAGAACCCATGTATAAGGAGCTGAAATCATCAATTTTTTTCTCGTAAACGGGCTGGTCAAAAATTTTAAAATTATTTCAGCAATTGTATTACGTGTAAAGGAACCCATACAAAAATTTTCAATCAATCCGTGAACTAATGCATTCACTGTTAATATGAAATAACCTGTTTGTCTGGTCTATAATTTTGTCCATATTTTTCAGATTGCTCTCGTACTTCCCATAAAAAAGTACCTAAGTACCTAAATAAAGGTACATCTTGAGTACCTGTACCTGTACCTAGGTACATTTCGCAAAAAGTACCTGTACCTGTACCTAGGTACTTTTTCCTGCAAGTACCTGTACCTGTACCTAGGTA
The DNA here is from genome assembly GCA_018420115.1 of Euura saliciscinereae. Classification (NCBI taxonomy): domain Eukaryota; kingdom Metazoa; phylum Arthropoda; class Insecta; order Hymenoptera; family Tenthredinidae; genus Euura; species Euura saliciscinereae. The sequence goes on along the minus strand of JAFFZH010010189.1, from coordinate 25,045 downwards.
CTAAAAATGAAGTACCTTTTACAACACTGGATACGACCTTCTGCTTTCAACGACCAATATGTTTTATCGAATTTTTGAAATGGTCGTTCTTTCAATTTATCTTTGCGTTTTACGAGTTTTTACAACTATTTGGAAAAATCATTTAAAAAAATAGCGCTTACGACGTTTTGCCTTTACGTTGTTTTTTATTTTTCCTTGAAAATTGTAATGAAAGAATGACGTATCCGCCTAACTTATGACCTTTGCACTTACATTTTTCTATCTCGTAATTTCAATTGATCTATTCGGACGTTTTGATCGTTTTCAGAGCGAATGGCGTGAAAAAAAATTATACGACCTTTTGCCACCAAAATCGCGTTTTTGGCGCTACTCCGTGGTGAACTCGATTTTACACATGCATAATGTCGAATGTGTTACATATAAATTTCAGGATACGACATTTACCTCGTCGGTGGAGAATATGGAAAGAATTCGAAAAATTTCCAGACTGAAATCTGGCGATACTCGAAGATTTCGAAAACCTGGTACTACGTCACGAGGTACAAACCTTTCCATGTCAGATTCACGCGATCAATCAGAACACTCAAGACGATTAGCCGACATCATTCAGATTTTTGTTGTTTTTCTAGTATGCCGAGAGCTCGACGAAACATGGCGATACAGTTTACAAGAGAAGATCTGTTCATCGTCGGCGGTATCGAATCTTTGGAACCAATCGAAGGAAGTAGTGCCGCGTCTTCCGTTGATGTATACAACCTTTACACAGGTCAGAATCTCTCAGAGATTTGGCCATGTCCTAAAATCGTGACGGTCAGAGTAGTTTCGGCAACAAAATAATCAAAGCTTCAATCTAATTCGTTCCATAGCTGCAGAGACTATAAAATCGTTAACATTATTGTTTTTTCCGTACATTTTTTTCTATCAGGACAATAGAGGGACATGCCACGTATTCCTGACCATTTAATAATTACGCTGTAAAGAATTTTGTCTCATTACAGAACCAGTTTATGAATATGGAAGGAAATTTGTTCATTTTATTTATTATGTAAAGACTGTATTCGTTCTGGAAGGACCACTTGAACTGAAATTGAAATTTAGAGCCTAGTTTCGGGTTCAGGTTCCCAGAACCACGATCGAAAAGCAGATGCCTATGTTATTCTTTCAAGAAAATCATTCATTGCAACTTACAATCAGTGACTGTTCAGGCACTGGATGTGCCGTTGCGGAGAAGAAGGAAATCAACAAAACATAAAGATGAAAGATATTCTAAAATTGAATTTCAACTCGATTACTCAACTCGCAAAAAATTACTGAACGAGAGCACTACGATACATGGTGATTAGTTTCCTCAACCGAGAGCTGTTTCTGATGAGTGGGAGGCAATCCGACAATGTTGCTACTGTCGATGTGTACAACATTCATACAGCTGGTCGGGAGCTTTCTACAATGGGTTGAATTCTACCTCTGTGCTAAAGTTTATTTCCCAAGAATATTAGATGTTACATTATACGGTATTGAGTTTATAGACATGGAGGATTGCACTAAAAAGCATCAATTCAATTTTATTATTATTTAGCGAAACTTTTTTATTTTGCTACTCTGTTCGTTGTTACACTGTCGAATCTATTATCCAACAGTGAGGACTTTAAGTAAGCTCTTACATTGAGGTAATGTGAAGGAGAATACTTTTTTTTTCATCATACGTATTATCGTATTGTATGTCATTTTTTTTCTGAAAAATAGATATGAAATAATACAAAATATAGTACGTCAATACTCTTCATACTAATATGTCCTGATGAATATATCCGCGGCATGCAACAGTGCTTGGAACTGTTGTCTTCCATAGGCAGGCAAGTTTATACCGCACTTTTTATGAACACTCGTCGGAACTTGGATCAATCATCTGAGGCGAAGGAGCTGATAACACCTTGAATCGCAAGCATACTGTAGCTAAAATCCTTAGAAACATTTTGAACAATAGTTCCAAGTTCGTGTAAACGAAAAACTGGACTATTCTAAGGAATATTTTTTGCATTACGACCTTATGCCATTAGACACGCGATGTAACAAAGTTTGCACAAGTTTTCCTAATTATCTTTCATCACACGAGATTATGGTAATATTTGCTCAGATGATGTTACGATTGATTCACACATCACGTCATTCGAATTAACGGTTGATAAGAATTATTTAATCGACTTGGAAAACGTTGAGAAGTGGTTAAAAAAAGTGAAGTAAGTATTCGATTATATTTGCTACGGAGCTTTTGTTTCAATGACGAAGTTCTGTGAGGATATCAGTCGGGAGCCATGGAGCCCCATGATGCCTATAAATTTCATCGAAATGTATTATATGAAATTGTAAAATCTGTTGCAAAGTGATCGTGACGTCAGAAGGGATGAGACTAACTTAGGAACTTGGAAATTACGAAGAGTGGGAAATTTGAGGATAGAGCAAATCGAACCGATAATTTTCTGAACCGAACGGTGTCTTCAAAAGATGTTCGAAAGTGCCGAAAATGTTGAAACCAATACAGAAATCGACGGATTCCATACAGTCACTTGTAATAGTATATTGCGCACCAAGGGAGCAAAGGACATTTTCGCTCCCGAGCGTGTAGTTTTGCTGCACGAGTCGCGAGCCGAAGACGAGGGTAGCAAACTACACCGCCGGAGTGAAAAGTCCTGCGACCGCGGTGCACACTGTATTTTTTTCCACCATGAACGGAAAGGTCGATTTTGCGGGCAAAACGGTGATCATTTGAGGTTATGTGGCTGAAGTGTAGCGCGGCCGGTACGGTAACTAGAAGCAGGGAAGAAAGACCGTGGAAGAAAGACTTACCGGGAAAGAAGACTTCCCGGTCGGTGAAACCACCGTTTGGTCTCCGAAAACAGGTAGCAAAATCGGCCGTTCCGTTCATGTATGGAAAAAAAAGTATATTATGCTACAAGGGAAGAAAGAGCGCGATTTTCGCCGAGTGCGAGGTTTGCTGCCCGAGGCACGAGCGAAGGGAGTGCAGCGAGGGCAGCACGAACACGAGGTGAAAATTTTTCCTCCCTTGTAGCATAATATAGGGTAGAGTGGTCCCAAACCGACCCCTGTTTCGAAACCGACCTCCTGTCAAAAAAGGTATATCTGCCAACAGGCAGTCGGTTTCGAACCACGATATCATGCCGGTTGGTTTCAGCCCACGCTACAGTGTGGTCCAAAACCGATCGTGATCTGAAACCAACCGCCGAATGGAAAGGATATATCCTTTTTCACCAGGTGGTCGGTTTCAGACCACGATTTCTGGGGGGTCGGTTTGGGACCACTCTAACCTACTATTTCACATGTCACGTGACTCGGAAGGAAAAAGTAATCGTTTTCATAAGGGCCTCTGACCGTCTTTATTCTTTTATTCCATACATGAACGGAAAGGCCAATTCCGCTACCTATTTTTGGGGAGCGAAGTGCGGCTTTACCGACCGGGAACTCTTTCTTTCCGCTGGGAGCCTATTCGGTAAGAAAGACCAGTCTTTTTTCCCTGAAAGTCTTTCTTCCCTAGTTTTCTCTGCCGTACCAACCAGTACGGCTCGGTCGGTACGTCACATAACCTAAATGTAAACACTGGTCTGCCCGCGAAATCGGCCTCCGTTCATGTATGGAATAAAATATCGTGTGCACCACGGTCGCCGGACTATACTATTGTATATATATATACAATACTATTGTATTCGAAATATACTATTGTATTCGGAATCTATGTTGGGAAATGGAAAATTTATATGATACAGCGAATGAATATTTTCGAAATTGATTTTTATTGCTCACAATCTTATGCAGCTTTACATTATTGTCACTGGTATATACATATTCAGTAATGAATTGGAAGACGTGCTGGATGAAAGTGGTAGTCTCTCGTCCAGCAGATGATTTACGTTCTTCCACAAAAAATTCTTCAGATTAGCACAAGCGGTTCCGAATATTGCGCTCCGCGATAGCTGCTAAGAAGTGGCCTGCGAATAGATTCACCAAAATTAGTGAATAAATATATTCAGCATCTTCGTATCAGGTGATACTGTCGATGACACTCACCAATAGTCTCTTCCGCTGCTTCGGTTCAGCTGTACTGGCGTGGGATTTATGATTATCCAGAACTTTCAGCTGAGAAAGTGAAATTACGATTGAATGGCAATTACCAGAACACATTGAAAGTATAATTTAAGAAATCGTCATATTTTAGTTGATGTTGGAAATAATATGAAAAGTCAAAATATTCAGGATCGTAGCTCAGCAGTACTAAACTGGTGGTACAATTGAAATCAGGGATCGAATGTTGAGTATCAAATACGTTTGCCTAACTGGAGGCTAAGGAAATAGATCAATTTATGAAAGCCTCATTGGAATTTGGTTTGTAGCAAACGATAGATCTCAGTATGACAGTTATATTTCTAATGGTACGATTGTTTCCAACTTACCACGGGCAAGCAAAGTAGCATTCAAAATCGCATCGACTTGTTTCTCGATTGTGTCGAAGAATTTAGTAATTCTGTTCACAAGATCTCCGAACAGATCGCTGGTATCTGGAAATTAAAAGACACCTTAATAATGTAGACAATTTTCACGTGTTAATTGAGGCGCGATATTCTAGATGGGCACAATCGTCTTCAACTCACATCCGGCTGTCTTTTCTTTTTTTTCGGCATATTTTATCAGTTTGTCTTTTACTGGGTCGACGTAATCTGAAATTGGAATACAGAGGTTATGATCAAGTCGTCTTCGACTCTCACTCAGTTTTCTAACAACAGCTGGATGAAAATCAAGATAGGCTTGGTGTATTTTTCGAATAAGTGTCACTTACCCGCGAATCCAAGAGTAATTGGTGATTTGTCTCCTGAAAATAAGATAGGCGTATCATGACAGAGTGGAAATTCACCAATTGACGCATGATATAATGGCAATAAGTGAAAAAAAAAAAATGAAATATGAAGAATCAAAATAGAAAACCTCGGTCAATTAAAACAATTTCTCGACTTCACCCTGATATGTGAAGCGAACAGTAGATCACGAAAACATTTTTAAAGGGTAAAGTTGCCTTCAACTCACCCTCCTCGTTACCCCATAGGATATAAGCTACATGGTTTGACAGATGGGTTCCGGCACTCTTCAAAGCAGCTGAAATAGAAATAGAGAGGTCCTGAATATCAAACGGAATGATTTTCCAGAATACGGAGACAAAGATAATTCGAGCGTTTTGGTAGACGTATAAATTGGTCAAGTAAGTGTATCCACGTATCACTTACCAGCGTCTCGGTTGTTCAGCTGGGAACCTCTATCTGCAACTAAAATAGGTACATCATGACACTATTGCACTTTGTCAATATTTGACGCATGTCTTAGTAGCTATGACTTGAATATCTTCATTGGATGACATTGTTTTGAACTTACAGACGGACGACTCTGTAATACGCTTCGCAACTACTGCCAGTTGGTCTTTGACATTTTGCACGGCAGCTGAAATTTAAGTAAAGAGGACTGTGATTAAGTCGTCATTCCGCGGTGCTCGACTCGCTTGAGCTAAATTCGAACAACAAGTGAATATCTGTCATTATCGAAAATCTCTGTATCTTTAACTTACCGTTGATTTTTTTAGCCACGGCTGGGTTGACTCCTGAAACAAAAATCAGGATGTCATGACAACACATGACGAATCGAGTGGAACCTGACATGTTGCAAATGGTTTGAACATTCCGTGTAGCAAAAATGGTTCCAAACAAAGAGCATAATGTTCAAAAAATACATTTTATCTATATCGTGACGATCACGTACGCATAGTTTTCATTTTTAACGATTCAATGAATCTTACCACCTGCAGAACATACGTGCTACAAAATGTTAAGTGCGCTGTTAAATATCGCCTGTCTAATCCCTACTGAAAAAGATATTGTAAAATATTACATGAAAAAGTACATAATACATTTCGTAAAGTTATGACTGGATTCATGATATGAATTATCATGTAAATTAAGAATGTTGTAAATTATTATGTACTTTATCGCATGATTTTATGTTCTGACCATTACGTTCTACAAATACACATAATTTATCACCTAATTTAGTGTGTGATGTTTTACATGAGTTTTAGCTCTACGAGTTCCAACTTCTTTGAAGAAACCGAAATCAATCACAATCATATCAAAGCTTATGAACCTAAAACTTTGTTACATTACTATGAAGTACCGTACCTCAAGCGGTAAGCGTTACTGCTTACAAATTCGAAGGACCACGGTTCCATCCCGACTCGGGTGTCCCCCTTTTTTTTCTATCATAAAATCTGATCATGTAAAACATCCTACGATAAATTAGGTAATAAATTATGTGTATTTGTACAACCTAATGGTTAGAACCAAAATCATATGATAAAGTACAACTTTATAAAATTTATCATGTAATTTATTATGTACTTTTTCATGTAATATTTTACAGGATCTTTTTCAGTCGGGATGGCAGAAGGTCGTAAGCGCCATTTTGATTTTTTTCCATTTTTCATGATTTTTCCAAATAGCTGTAAAAACTCGTAAAACGCAAAGATAAATTGAAAGAACGACCATTTGAAAAAAAATCGATAAAAAATATTGGTAGTTAAAAGCAGAAGGTCGTAAGCGCCATTTTGACTTTTTTTATCTCTCACGATTTTTTTAAATAGCTGTAAAAACTCGTGAAACGCAAAGAAAAATCGAAATTGACGTCGTTTCGAAAAATTCGATAAAAGAAATCGCAGTCAAAAGCAGAAGGTCGTATCCGCCCAACTTACGAGCTTTTGCACTTACATTTTTCGATCACGTAATTTCAATTGATACGTTTCGAATGTTTTCAGAGCGATTGGCGTAAAAGAAAAAATTATACGACTTTATGCCATTATAAACAGCAAAACGTCGTATAATCGCGCTTACGTCCTTATCTCATTAGACACGCGATATTTCGTGACACAACACTTCAAAAGTTGATTGCTCTTGATATACATGAGTTCGATGAATGGTCGATTTTCCACTTCCGTACCATTTTACGGTTTTAAATTTTACTTTCTGTGATACGAAAATGAAGGCATAACAAAATAAGTATGCTGTTAAATATTTCGAGACACAATACTCGAAAAATTTATTGCTTTCGATATACGTCCATGAGTTCCAGTTTGGCTGTTGGAATTTAAATCAATAATTCAAATATTCTCAGTTTGAATATTGTATCCTTGTTGTATCGAGAATATTTTACTCCCTGATGCAAAAATATTTCTACGTGTATCTACAGAACAGGTTGTTTTCACCTGTTGATAATGTGTGTGAATAATTGCAATGCTGACGTGGAAGCTATCGAACCACTTGACTCTCAATTATTTTTTTTTTACGTTATTCTCACTTATATGTATGTATTTTCTAGCGTACCCGATTGAAATAAGTATAAGTGAGGTTTCATTGTATTGGAAAATAGAACGTTCGAGCATGTTCTATTGGTCTGTAACTTACCTTTTCCGCTGTCAACACCCACGCACAGCAATGAGGCGACGAGAAGACAGACGGTCTTGTTCATGTTGAAGGTAGCCACTTACTTCGTTAGAAATAGGTTTCTGATTAGAATTCGTCCGATCCGTCGTATTTATACACAGCAGGAGACCCCCTACCACGTCGATAACTTAACGTAGGCGATGAAGAAAACCTTGGTAACGTATGTCGCGTGTCTAATGACATAAGGACGTAAGCGCCATTATATACGACGTTTTGCTGTTTATAATGGCATGAAGTCGTATAGTTTTTTTTTCACGCGAGGGGCTAACCACTGAGACTCGATGAGACTGCAAGACGGCACAGTCCCTATTGAAATCTTTGGCAGTCTTTCGCCGTCTCGCTCGCAATCTTTCGCCGTCCTTTCGCCGTCTTGCTCGCAATCTCTCGCCTTTCTGACGCTTGAGACGAAAATGTGCTAAGGCGCATGCGCAAAATTTGTATTTCCGCAACTTTGATTCAAAATTTTCTCCATACTTCGAATTACAATATTTCAACCCTATACAGTATACTTCGTTATACGAAGGTATGTGATCATAATTGTCATCAATCAATTATTATTAGAATAATATGAAGGGTGGCACGGCAAAACGGTGTAAGTGCCAAAAAATCGAAAATACGATTTTTTGTTTATAAAACTTTCTACAATCCGTACGCACGTCCTTGCAAAACGATATGGCTGACAAAAATTTATTCACAATGATATAAAAAGTTGGCACGGCAAAACGGTGTAAGTGCCATCTGCGCCATCTCACAGTGTATGTAACGGATTTTTTTTTCAACCAAAATCAATATTCTGAATGCGTAATATTATTTTCTTCAATCTTAGTTATTATCAGAATCAGATTTACCGAAAGTATTTCATAATTTATAATCGTGAGAATCAACAAACTAAGAAATGTGAATTACCGAGTGAATTACAGTCGATGATCTTCAAATGAAAAAGATTAAGCCCACATTGGAATTCAAATATGATAATATTCACTTACGAATAAAAAAAATTGTAATTCATATAGTGGTATTCAATTTTTGAATTATGTGTTTATTTCGTTGGATGAGTATGATATTGGTTCAGAAGGGAAGTTTTTTTTCGCGGTGTCCGTTGTTTATTTCTCTGAGCTGACGTTTTTTTCGGAGATGTTTGATGAAAAACATCTAATATCGATGAATCGGACTCGTGTTCGTACTGTTCTACTATCTTTTCCATCGAAATTTTACGATTTTGTATGGAAATTATGTTCATTTTGTCACTTACACCGTTTCCGATCCCTCCCTCGTCCACCATTTTGCCCCGTAATATTTGAAAATTCATACGAATTCGGAAATCTTATAACCGAATCTTGTTCATTAAGGTTCAGGCTTTCGATTCATATTTTTTTCATAATTTTAACATCGTAATTGCGTTCTTAATCAGTATCCAAAGTAAAAAAAAAAAGTTGGCACGAAACGTGGCACTTACACTGGCACGAAAAAAAATCGACTTTCGCGAACAATTTTCCCGAAGACAGATGGCTGTATTGAATCGGTTCTTGCGCCATTTCAAAGAGCTCGAAAAACTCTACAAAGTACTTTCTCAGATTAAAAAAAAATCAGTTCGTAGAATTTTGGGACAGTTTTTTTGCTCTCCTGAAAAATCATTATGATGGCACTTACACCGTTTTGCCGTGCCACCCTTCAATTACCGTTTTTTGAATGTAATTTTCTAATAGTTTCGCGATTAATCTGCGCATAAGTGGATTTCAAATTTATTTTTACTATTCATATTTCATGGCCGACGAAAGCGGTCGAGTTATACCGAGAGCGCGCGATTGAGGGATTTTCCGTTGACCTAAGCGGCACAATCCCTTGCAGTCTCTCGGCCGTCTCTGCCGCCGTCTCTCGGCAATCTCTGCAGTCTTATGCCGTCTCTAACAATCTCACTGAGAGATGGCACCGAGGATGGCACAGCGAGTCTCAGTGGTTAGCCCCTCGTTTTCACGCCAATCGCTCTGAAAACGTTCGAAACGTATAGATCAATTGAAATGACGAGATTGGAAAATGCAAGTGCAAAAGGTCGTAGGTTGGGCGGATACGACCTTCTGCTTTGAACTGCGATTTCTTTTATCGAATTTTTCAAAACGACGTCGACTTCGACTTTTCTTTGCGTTTCACGAGTTTTTACAGCTATTTGTTTGTTTGTTTGTTTAATTTATTAACGGGGATAACCCCTTTTACAGAAAAAATATTACAATAACGAAAAATACAAAGTAGATCACATAATTAAAAAATGAAAGTAACAGAATTACAGCAAATAGATAGATTCACAAAAGTAAAAATGATAAACTTAAAAACACTAGGCATAGATAAGTAGCGTTCCCCGCGCCTTATATATAAATGAACTAAGAGAATCATTAAAGAAATCAAAAGATTGGCTGCTAGCATTAGCTAAGAGACTGAGTCTCGCAATTATCGCCCTGTCCCTGAAGTCACTAGAGAGCATAGGCACAGCCAACATGGAATTATTAGCTCTCAAACCAGGGAAGGGGACCCTGAACTGAAGCTGCGACAGAAGGTCAATGCAGTCAATATAGCCATTCCACAACTTATTATACAGCTATTTGAAAATATCATGAGAAATAAAAAAATCAAAATTGCGCTTACGACCTTCTGCTTTTAACTACCAATATTTTATATCGAATTTTTTTAAATGATCGTTCTTTCAATTGATCTTTGTGTTTTACGAGTTTTTACAACTATTTGGAAAAAACATTTAAAAAACGCTATTTTGCCTTTACGTTGTTTTTTATTTTTCCTTGAAAATTGTAATGAAAGAATGACGTATCCGCCTAACTTATGACCTTTGCACTTACATTTTTCTATCTCGTAATTTCAATTGATCTATTCGGACGTTTTGACCGTTTTCAGAGCGAATGGCGTGAAAAAAAATTATACGACCTTTTGCCACCAAAATCGCGTTTTTGGCGCTACTCCGTGGTGAACTCGATTTTACACATGCATAATGTCGAATGTATTACATATAAATTTCAGGATACGACATTTACCTCGTCGGTGGAGAATATGGAAAGAATTCGAAAAATGTCCAGACTGAAATCTGGCGATACTCGAAGATTTCGAAAACCTGGTACTACGTCACGAGGTACAAACCTTTCCATGTCAGATTCACGCGATCAATCAGAACACTCAAGACGATTAGCCGACATCATTCAGATTTTTGTTGTTTTTCTAGTATGCCGAGAGCTCGACGAAACATGGCGATACAGTTTACAAGAGAAGATCTGTTCATCATCGGCGGTATCGAATCTTTGGAACCAATCGAAGGAAGTAGTGCCGCGTCTTCCGTTGGTGTATACAACCTTTACACAGGTCAGAATCTCTCAGAGATTTGGCCATGTCCTAAAATCGTGACGGTCAGAGTAGTTTGAGCAACAAAATAATCAAAGCTTCAATCTAATTCGTTCCATAGCTGCAGAGACTATAAAATTGTTAACATTATTGTTTTTTCCGTACATTTTTCTCTATCAGGACAATGGAGGGACATGCCGAGTATCCCTGAACATTTGACAAACACCTCGTTGCTGTACGGCTACGGAGATTTAGTAGTACTCTACAAAGATACATGTGCATACCGGTACTACGAGGATGGCTATGAGTGGATGGATTGGCCTGGCTGCGTCGAGGTGGCCAAATCAATGGCCAAGAATCTTTGGAGACAAATATTGTTTACAAAGAGAAGAGGAACGACGTAGTAGACTTGTTTCACAATGACCCAGTCGGTTGCTTAAATGTGTACAACCCGAAAGGCCTGAACAAAATTCTTGTACTCAAGGATCAGGCGAAGGAGTAACGGTATTCTGATTTCCTTTGGGAAAAGATATACCAAAATATGTATTATTCTTTTCAATTTTACTACATTTCATACCGTTACGTAGCCCGTGTCATGTTATATTACACGAATTGACTCCTTGCCATAACAGTGTAGAGGATTGTGACTCATTAAAGAACCAGTTTATAAATAATAGAATGTGATTTATTCATTTGATAAAGTATAATTGGTTCTGTATTACATAAAAACTGTTTTACTTCAGCAACGACCACTTGAGCTGCTCCTCGGCCGACTGTAGAACCTGAAATTGATAGAGTAGCATTGAGCTCGGGATCCCAGAACCATGATCGACGAACAGAATGCCTACGTTATTCTCGAAGAAAGAATATTTATCACAACTGACAATCAACGACTGTTCAAATAGCGGATGTGCCGATGCGGAGGAGAAAGAAATCAACAAAATAGAAAGATGAAAAATATTCCAAAATTGAATCTAAGCCCGTTTGTACAACTCGCAACGAAATTCCCAACTCGATAACAACCGATCTCATCTCACCTGAGCGAATGTCTGCTCGCCAAGAGGAATGTCATCCGTGCGCAGGGCCACCCGCGTTACTACGCTGCTCGCGTCTGCGTCCAAAATGATACTAAAATAGGAATTATCATATCAGCGAGGGGGGAAATAACTCGAGATTTGAACGACACGTCAATTCTGAGGGTCGAAATGATCCGATCTTTAATTCAATTTTCACCTCATCCATTTTTAATTTAAGAGCATGCTCCAGTCATTCTTCACTCTTCTTTACCGACCGTACCCGGTTTTCACTTGTTTTCACCGATAGCAAAGCCTACGCGTCACGAGCGCGGAAAAGGCACCAACAGCGCAATTCTAGATGGAATTCCGAAGATATATATCGGAAAACTTCTTTGTTTCATGCAACAATGAAGACGTATTCTTGAAAACTGCACAAAATGGTGATTGTCGATGGTCGGGGCCATGATTGTGAGTTTCGCCCGTTCATCATGGCCGCGACCACCGCTTGACATCGACAATTACCATTGTGTGCAGTTTTCAAGAATACTTCTTCATTGTTGCATGAAACATAGAAGTTTTCCAATATGTATTCTGGATCGGCTTGAAAAGTTATGTATATCGAAATAAAACGAAAATACATACGTTTATGTTTTCAAAACCGTTGTCGTAAGATGCTTTAAACATCTACCTGCTGATCTAGAGGACGGGGACGCGGGAAATATAATTAAATGATGAAACCAACTTACCTGTGAAGTTCAATCATAATTATATAGCCTATGAGATTGGAAACTACCTGGTGATCTAGTCGGACGGGGCGGGAAATATAATTATGAGTGAACTTCACAGGTAAGTTCGTTTAATCATTTAATAATATTCGAATTTAGGTATTCGTAGTCCACGATGCACAACTGTATCAATAAGGTACAGGCGATGATAAAACTTTATCGAATATTCAGAAGTGATGACGAATAAACGATTCAAGTACTTGCGTCAATACAATATGAATCAGACTCGACAATCGGAGTAAACGAATCCCGTCATTGAAATGTCCTGTATACCATATCTAGATGCGAAATGACTGAAGATTATCGAAGGCCCGTTGATGCCATAAGGTGACTTAATTTTGACCGGACAAATCATGTCATGTCTTTAACCATGGAAGGGGTGCACGGGGGAGGCACCGACTCTTCTCCTTTGGACACCATTCTGAACGTCTTTTGGTTTTTGAATCACTATTTTCGGGTAATCAGTGACTAATAACTAATTATCTGTATCGTAATATTCCTCACGGTATTTTGTACTTAAACATGGTTAGCGAGCGACGTTTGAAAACTTTATTGGCGCAGCCTCGGAATAAGAACAGTATATATGCTTTGCAAATTTCATCCAAATCGGTTTAGCGGTCCGAACGGAATTAAACTTTTCATGCAGGTGTTGCAAATAAAAAAAACCTTTTAACATGTCACGTGACTCGGAAGGACAAAGTAATCGTTTTTATAAGGGCCTCTGAATGTCTTTATTGTTTTGTATTCGGAATCTGTTTTGGAAAATGGAAAATTCCTACGATACAGCGAATGAATATTTTCGAAATTGATTTTCATTGCTCACAATCTTATGCAGCTTTACATTATTCTCACTGATATATACATATTCAGTAATCAATTCCAAGACGTGCTGAAAGAAAGTGGTAGTCTCTCGTCCAGCAGATGATTTACGTTCTTCCACAAAAAGTTCTTCAGATTAGCACAAGCGGTTCCGAATATTCCGCTCCGCGATAGCTGCTAAGAAGTGGCCTGCGAATAGATTCACCAAAATTAGTGAATAAATATATTCAGCATCTTCGTATCAGGTGATACTGTCGATGACACTCACCAATAGTCTCTTCCGCTGCTTCGGTTCAGCTGGACTGGCATGTGATTCATGATGATGAAGATGCACCTGAGGAATCTAAATCACGATTTATTGCCAATCACCAGAACATATTGAAAAAATAATTTGGGAAATCATCATATTTTAGTTGATGATGGGAATAATATAAAAAGTCAAAATATTCAGGATCGTAGTTTAGCAGTACTAAACTGGTGGTACAATTGAAATCAGGGATCGAATGTTGAGTATCAAATACGTTTGCCTAACTGGAGGCTAAGGAAATAGACCAATTTATGAAAGCCTCATTGGAATTTGGTTTGTAGCGAACGATAGATCTCAGTATAACAATTAAATTTCTAATGGTACGATTGTTTTCAACTTACCAAGGGCAAGCGAAACAGCTTCCAAAATCCCATCGACTTGTTTCTCCATTGCTTTGAGTAATTTAGTAATTGTGGTCACAAGTTTTGTGGTCGGATCGCTGGAATCTGGAAATTAAAAGATACCTCAGTAATTTAGACAATTTTCAAGTGTTAATTGAGGCGCGATATTCTAGATGGGCACAATCGTCTTCAACTCACATCCGACTTTATGTCCGTTTTTTTGCGAATAGTCTATCAGTTTGTATTTTAGTGGCTTGACAGAATCTGGAATTGGAATACAGAGGTTATGATCAAGTCGTCTTCGACTCTCACTCAGTTCTAACAACAGCTGGATGAAAATCAAGCTAGGCTTGATGTACTTTTCGAATGAGTGTCACTCACCCGCGAATCCGAGAGCAATTGCTGATGTGTTTCCTGAAAATAAGATAAGCGTATTATGACAGAGTGGGAATTCACCAATTGACGCATGATATAATGGCAATAAGTGAAAAAAAATAATGAAATATGAAGAATCAAAATAGATAATCTCGGTCAATTGAAACAATTTCTCGACTTCACCCTGATATGTGAAGCGAACAGTAGATCACGAAAATATTTTAAAGGGTAAAAGTCGTCTTCAACTCACCCCCGTTGCCATATAGCATATGAACTACAGCGTTTGAGAATTGCATTCCGGCATTCTTCAAAGTATCTGAAATAGAAATAGAGAGGTCCTGAATATCAAACGGAATGATTTTCCAGAATACGGAGACAAAGATAATTCGAGCGTTTTGGTAGACGTATAAATTGGTCAAGTAAGTGTATCCACTCATCACTTACCAGCGTCTGCGTTGGTCAGCTGGATTTCGCTATCTGAAAATGAAATAGCTACATCATGACACTATTGTACTTTGTCAATATTTGACGCATGTCTTACTAGCTATGACTTGAATATCTTCATTGGTTGACATTGTTTTGAACTTACTGGCGGGCGACTCTTTGATATAAGTATCCGCAACTTCTGCCAGATGGTCTTTGAAGCTTTTCAAGACAGCTGAAATTTAAGTAAAGAGGACTGTGATTAAGTCGTCATTCCGCGGTGCTCGACTCGCTTGAGCTAAATTCGAACAACAAGTGAATATCTGTCCTTATCGAAAATCTTTGTATCTTTAACTTACCGTTGACCTTTCTAGCCACGGCTGGGCTGACTCCTGAAACAAAAATCAGGATATCATGAAAATACTTGACGAATCGAGTGGAACCTGACACGTTGAAAATGGTTTGAACATTCCGTGTAGCATAAAATGTAGACAATAAAATGGTTCCAAACAAAGAGCATAACGTTCAAAAAACACATTTTATCTATATCGTGATGACGTACGCATAGTTTTCATTTTATTTTATTTTTAACGATTCAATGAACCTTACCACCTGCAGAACATACGTGCTACAAAATTTTAAGTGTGCTGTTAAATATCGCGTGTTGTAACGTCCCTTATTATATCGTCGTTTGCCGGATAGCGATTTACTGCAGTGGACGATATCCAGGACGTGTACTCCTCGTATCGTAGAGACACGTCTGCAGTGACCGACTTGGTCGGTTGGATTAGGTATCAGGTAGGTGTGCGGGAGTTTGGTGCTTGGACTTCCACGAGAAACAGCCGTCAACACGCATTGGCTAACAATGACCGCTCGCAGAGCCGAAGGACTGTAGGTGTTGGGGTTTGGTTTTGAGGATTTGGAATGATTGTTGCTGCTGCAGTCCCAAACTACGGGTGGCCCGTCGGGTCTGCCTGCAGTTTGCTGACATAAGCCAGGTCTTCTCTTGAAGTGTTTTCTTCAAGAGAAGACAAGAGCGCAAAAATTCTGGGAATGGAAGGTGTCCATGTGAGGAACACGTGAGGACTGTTTCAAGTCACCCCTCCTTGGAGGTGTTTTAACGGTCTTCTTCCAATCATGGAGTCTTCCACCCCCCGCACAAGCCCTTTAGAAGAGGGCAACAGTTTAAAATACAAGAAATGAAAAGTCAGTCGCAAGCAAGCAGTCGTCAAGGCGACAAGCAGCACAAGTCCGTCAAGGCGGCAACGCATATATAAAAGATATCGTCAAGGCGATTATATGCGTTATGCAAATCTAATCAAGTCCGTTACGGCGGCATTATTATCATCACTAATAGTATAACCAATAATGGTCTCCGAATTCATATTTTTATAAACAAACAACCTGTACATAATATATCTACACCCAAAAATTACAATCATTTCATGAACTACCTATCCAAGGACATTGTAGGCGGATAGGAGGGAACGAGGGGTTAATCACTAGGCAAAAGTGGCGTACACCGATTACAATTACAAAGATTACAAGAGATTACAAAGATTACAAGGATTACAGAAAGATTACAAAAGATTACAAGGATTACAGCAAGATTACAGAGACTACAAAGATTACAAAAGATTACAAGGATTACAAAAGATTACAAGAGATTACAAAGATTACAAGGATTACAGAAAGATCACAAAAGATTACATAAGGATTACAGCAAGATTACAGAGACTACAAAGATTACAAAGATTACAAGGATTACAAGGATTACAGAAAGATTTCAAAGATTACAGGAAGATTACAAAAGATTACAAGAGATTACAAGGATTACAGCAAGATTACAGTGACTACAAAGATTACAAAGATTACAAGGATTACAAGGATTACAGAAGGATTTCAAAGATTACAGAAAGATTACAACAGATTACAAGGATTACAGAAGGATTTCAAAGATTACAGGAAGATTACCAAAGATTACAAAGATTACAAAAGATTACAAAGATTACAAAAGATTACAAGTGATTACAAAACCCTTGTACACCAGATTACAACAGTGATTAACCCCTCGGGAGGGAATTTCTTTACGTAAGTAGGGCACCCCAAACATCGTACTTGCTTGCTTATTACATCTATGTTGGTGTCATTCTGACAAAAGGAATGAAAAAAGTAATTGAATTGGCTCGAAATTACAGTGTGTCAGTTGGCCTGCGCGCACTGTTGAAAATATTTAATACAAAATTATCTATAAGACGTTTTAGGCGTCGCAGTGTCTAATCCCTACTGAAAAAGATATTGCAAAATAATACATGAAAAATTACATAATACATTTCATAAAGTTATGACTGGATTCATGATATGCATTATCATGTTAATTAAGAATGTTGTAAATTATTATGCATTTTATCACATGATTACACATAATTTATCATCTAATTTATTGTGTGATGTTTTGCATGAGTTTTAGCTCTACGAGTTCCAACTTCTTTGAAGAAACTGAAATCAATCACAATCATAATATAAAAGCTTATGAACCTAAAACTTTGTTAAATTACTATGAAGTACCGTAGCTCAAGCGGTAGCGTTCCTGCTTCCAAATTCGAAGGACCACGGTTCAATCCCGACTCGGGTGTCCCCCTTTTTAGGCACGATCGTTAAAAACTGAGTGCCTTATACATTCGCCATCGCTAAAAACGTCGGATCGAGTAAAAGATCTGAAATCATGTAGGAAGCACGTTTTGGCACCTGGGTAGTCGTTTTCGAGCATTTTCAAGAGTGGTGTATGTGACCCCCCCATTTCTTGTAACCACGTAATCAGCCAAACCGCTAAACCAATTCAGATGAAATTTGCAATGGATACTGTTTCCAACCTGCAGATGTGCAATTTTTCTTGTGTACCCGATCTGACTTCCGGTTCAGAAATGGCGATTACTAACTTTGTCAATTTTGGAGATACAACAGCGAGCTTTGGAATACAGTCTTCTGATCACGAATCAA
>JAFFZH010010188.1:7411-23963 GCA_018420115.1 Euura saliciscinereae | reverse complement strand
TAGAAATCGTTACGAATTGTAATTTGTAATTTGGAGTCAATTAATTACAAATTCGCCCAACACTGGCTAGCACTGCACGGCAAGAGCGCGCGTCTGACCTACTTCGACCTTTATTGATAGGCAAACCAAAAGAGACACCATACTTTTCGATGGGCGAAATCCAAGAGAAAACCAAAAGGAATACCTTGATTTTTTTTCATAATTTACAAAGTGAGAGAACACGATTGAAAATCGATTTTTAATGTTTTTTTGCATAATAAACATTGATTTATTGGTTTGTCATGAGTGACGTATTTTTCCCTTGGAACTTCAAAGTTTTCCACGCTAAGTCGTTAAAACGGATTTGGATTACGATAACTCGTGGCAGGGATATGTTTTATCAAGGAATCGACGTCCGAAAATTTTCAAGCTCCGCAACTCCTATAGTTTTTCGAATTTCCGGAAATCCTTTGGCCAAAAGTTATTTCCCTCCAAAACCTACGCGTTCACCAAATTTCATCGAAATCGCTGACTATGAGGGACAGGAGTGTCACAGTTGACGTGGAATCGCCCTCACGACAAGTGATTTTTAAAAAAGTCATTTTTTCGACGTATAATGAACTTTGGATAAGATATTATTGATTTCTGGAGTATGTAGAATGTGTTGAATCACGCTGTACTGGTACCCTTAACAAAAAAAAGTTTGGATCAGGTAACAAAAATATAAGAAAAATTCGGCCTACATTTTCGCGATCGGGAAACTGTTTTACGTTAATCATACGATTTTTGTGATTTGTTTTTCAGATTTTTAAAAATGGTCCTTTTTTCGTTCAAAAAATAATCATAACTCAAAAAGGGATTATTTCAATAATCTGAAAAAATTCAGACAAATGTTTTAGAGCAAGTACAACAATAGAAAAAATTATTAAGCAAATCAAAAAAGTTGCGGTCACGAGCCTAGGTGAATTGACGTGGACAGCCCCAGTTATATAATTTACTCAAGTACACTCTCTAAATTCCTTGGAGTGACTATTCACTCCACAAGAGTGAAAATCGTGCCAGTGGGACCAGGAGTGACTCCGAAGAGTGAATTTTCACTCCCCAAGAGTGACTATTCACTCGACAAGAGTGAAAATCGTGCCAGTGGGACCAGGAGTGACTCCGAAGAGTGAATTTTCACTCCCCAAGAGTGACTATTCACTCGACAAGAGTGAAAAAGTCACTCGATTAAGAGTGAAAATCGTGCCAGTCGGAAAAGAGTGAATAGTCACTCCAAAGAAATTAGAGAGCGGGCGTTAGCGGGTTACTAACTGCCTCGATACTTTTGCCATCCAAAAAAAATTTAGAATCTCAAGCAACAAACTTACTTCCCGCGTTGTGGAAGTTTGCAACAATATTAGCGTTAGCCTAATGGGATTACGAAGCAAGTTTCGCATTAGTTAAGCACTAAGCATTCATGGCGCCAGGAATTTACGTAAGCTGATTCATCAGTTTGAAGGAAAGCCGAACGGAGATCTTTGAACCGCAGTCTGCCGCATTATCAGTACAGGGTACCTACTCCATGTACATAAATCAACACAATCACCCACAAACGAGTCTACGGCTGAGGAAAAAAAAAATTCATTTCGAAGACTCTGAGCTCAAGATTAGGTACCGCGAATCACCTCAGGCTTTAATTCATAAAGAAATATCTTGCCCTAACTTTTTGCAGTGTTCCATTCGTCGATACGGTTTCATCTGAGGCCAGCAAAGTCAAGATGTAAGGTTCACCCTCTGGGCTAATTTAGAAATCCGAAATGGGGTTAAACTGCGTATTTCTCTTCCAGGTACGAATAGCCCGTGCTCGGACGACTAATTCCGTACAGAAATTAGTGACCATCTGTCTAAAGTTTATTATTCTTAGAAACTGAACCTGCAGTGTGAAGCCATGTATGTGTAGAAGTGTCCGTGCGAAGCGCACAAAGATTCCCTCCATTATAGTTTCCTTCGCCAATGGTCTATTGTTAGCGATACGCCAGCACGGAACAAAATTTTCCAAAACCAAACTACTAAACACAATCGTCTTCTCCAGGCAGGACGAGACCCATTGAAGGCATAGTTCCCGAACCGGGCACAACGAAGCCAAGGTTCGTACCATCTCCACGCGGCTTTCTTTAAACAGACAAATAACGAAAGGAGTTGTTAAAAAACAACTCTTTTGTCGGCTGCTTCTCATATACCAGTCAACGTAGGAACTGAATTCAACAACCGGCAATACGACGATGCCGCGGGTTACAGTGATTAGAAATCGCAAAGTGATGACCCAATCGATATCAAGATATCCCAAATTGACATATCAACGTCGTTCGGAATGTCATGGACCTTCAGCAAACGGCTCCAATTTGGGAAAAGATCCATGATTTTTTCACACATGCCCAAACTTTTTATTTTGTTGTTGTTGTAGTTGTTGTTACCATACGCGTACGGTAAGTGTACGGCGAAGGTACAAATTCGATTACTCTTCAGCTGTGTATAATACTAAGAAATGGGAAGGATTTCCAATGGGCTTCCAGCCTCTTCCATTTACATCTTCTATTGGACGACTATTCAATCCCGACGATGATTTAATTTTCAATTATCGATGGAATGAAAAATCGTAGCCTAAGAATCGTGCAATTAAAGGAGCTTGGAGAAAGTGTTAAAGGTCGTGAAATCAGAGTTTCATTATTACAAAAACGAATTCAATTAGTTAGGGTGGAGATACTACCAACCTTTGCACCTTTCATAGATTTTCCCATTATAATCAGTTCTTATGTTTTATACCTTCGTTGATTTCATCACGAAACTTTTCAACTTTGATCTCCGTTTTGATCCGTTCATTTAATTTCCTTTTCTTGTTCTTTTTTCATCGACCCTATTCGACCCTGGTCAATACAATAGTATAATCAATTCCGTATTCAGCAGATCGTTTGTCATAATAACCAGAAACGTACTCTTCTGTGAAGTTGGATATACAAAATATATATCTAATACGCTTTCTTCGCAGCAGCACGTCGACTAACACATGTTTTGCTGAATGAGTGCTGCAAAGTTGAGATATTTTATCCGTACAAATCTGTTGAGGTATACCGCCTATGAAAATATGATATGAAATTCAACTAGCCATGCATATCGTTAGTTCGTTTATGGAGGCGACATTCGAACAAGTGAACATACATGGAATAGGCGCGAAACTCGCGCTTTGAGCTTATGGATTTGACGCAATTCAGACATGTTATGCATTTGATCGCATAACCAAAGTAGGACGTCCGTCGGTCCCCAATTGGCCGGAGATCAAATCACCTCCAAAAAATTCGCTCCAATCTAGGGAAATTTCAATCAATGCTCACTTCAGTGGCTTGGAGTGAAGGCCTCAAACTCTCAAAGAGTAAAACAACCACTCCATTCATACGAGTTACGTTGTTTCTACTCCGTAAAATTCAGAGGCTGCTTACTTCAATGATTAAACATCCAAAAGTTCTGAAACCTGATCAGTGGCCTGTTCAAGAAAGCTGCTCTTATTATCTCATCGTTTGTATATCCCTGACGTGTAATACCATGGGACTTTGTATTCAAAAAGAAAATTTCTCCAGAGTGAAGTGTTTTTTTAAAAACACTCTTCCCTCAGTAGTTGTACCTTTGGGAGCCCACAAGAGGCACACGTTCAAAATTGTGCATCGGAGGAGTTTCATCATGGCATGCATCTCCGGTCATGATATGCGGTCTCGGTACGCTGTGTTTGCGAGGTTAGCAACGTGACAACCGTATACTCCAGGTACACCTCAGTATACACCATTGGCTCGGACGTATCATTCGCGAGCCTTCAATCCTTTCCTCTCCCTCTGTTGCCGTCTCCTTCTCTCCCATGTTTCTGTATTTGGTGGTTGGTCGTAGCCCGCGAACCTCACGCGCAAGAATCTAAAAAAGGAGTTGGAGTCTTTGTCCCGAAGTAAGAGAGAACGCCAGTGAACCTATAGACGCAGCATCTTTCAAGGTTTATTGGTCCACGTCTCATCTCGCTTGCTCCCACATAGTTTGGACCGTATCACGAGCGCCGGCACATTCCGTTCGTTGCATGTGCACGCGGCTATATACCGCAGGTATTCGGAACCGTATACCATGAGGCCATACTCTGTACAATGCAGAAGTGCACCCACAGTGTACAACACAGCTTCTTCTGCACTGATCATTGAGTCTATATTATCGAACTATGTCGACTTTCGGATTAAGAGACGGCCTAGTTACACCACTGGCAACAAGGTACCTTCTACCTGCTTTGTCTCCCACTGACAATACCATTTATCGCTATAACGTTACGCCCCCTACTACCACCTGTAGCACTCTAACACAACAAGGAAGTTAACACACGCCCAGTACACTATCGGTTCGTGTCGATGAAAACCAGTATGGATATATGCATCCAACGTAACGTATAGTAACATAACCAGTCTATGCGGAGGTGTTCCTGTTAAGCGCTCCAGCTATTCTGGTCACACTCCTACACTCTTTCAGTGTTAAACGGCACACGTTATTAAAAGTCCTTTATTGTCCTTCTCTTTTTTCTCCTAAACTCGAGGAGGCCAACAAGAAGTCGTCTTCTTCAAATCTCTATGTCTTCCGTATAAGCGATCTCACCACCGTTTCTTTCCAACTTCCTTATCTCAGCTTTTACAGAGATCTAGTTTATAATTGTTGGGTTGGGAGCGTCGGGAATATTCGTCGGTTTGGGCATTTAAAATGAGGTTTAAGTCTTGCACGAACACGTTCTCCAGGCTATTAACCGGCCTCAGGCCTGCATCGTGCATTCCTCGTCGACGCTCGGGTATATTTGGCGCGAACGACCACAGCTACACGCCGGCACCTCGGCATCCGAGGTGTCGAAGGAGAGCCGTTGGATTTGTGGGCTTGGTTTCTCTACCTGAGATAGATTTTTCGTCTCTCTCTACCTTTTCTTTCCTTTCACGAACCCCCGACGACGAAATCCTCTTGCCCCTCGTTTTTCTCTTTCCTTTCCTCCCCCTCTCCCACCTCCCATCTTCTTATGCTGCTTCTGCATTCCTCGCTGGTCATTTTATTTTAGCGCCACCGTGTGGGAGAGGAGGTTTGTTCGACCCTGGACCCGGTCGACGGAGAAGTAGTCCCGTGGGAGGGCGTAAAATTACGTGGGAACTGTATCATGCTGTCTGCCGGCAGGGCCGCATGCCTTCATTCACCGACATGGGGTATGAGAACCATAATTAACTTTCTGCCGGGGGAGAAAAAAAAAGGAAAAATCGATTGAAAGCATAATATAAATAAAAATAAAAACACAATTAAAAATATAATAGATTGTGCGCTCCGACCGACCATCTAACATTCCTATCGATTTCACATATGATGTGACGATGTGCAGCTGGCAGCAGAACTTGTAACAACGCTATATCCGACTTTCTTGATTTAAAATTTCCACAGAAGAGGGAATTCTATAACCAAGGATGGATTGTTATAGACGAATTACTTTTGAGTTAATTAAAGCTTGGAACAGTCAATCACAGGTGAAGGCAACCGAGATGCATCCCTGGAAATGGAAGCCTCCTATTCTGTTATGCATGGCTGATAAGCGGACGGAGACGAACAGGCATCAGATAGAGAGGACCGTGGAAACGGACAGAGGAAAAATCCTGTAAGATTCGAAGGCTTACATGCTCGAGTTATTTTTTGGAGATCATCTTCTATACATAGAAAATATCTCAACATCAAAATCCCAATAGATTCAAAACGGCAATGGGAAATAAGATAAAACTATAGAAAACCTTTCATGTGGGAAAGAACCATCCAAAACTCTCAGATACCTTTTTATTTAAAATATACCTTCATGCTCATGGTGGCGGCAACCACCTAACTGCCTTTGACGTCGATGTAACGAATAGAGAAGCGTATAAGAACTGTAGTACAGAGTAGATAAGGAGAAAGTAAATCAAAATGTGATAAAAATTCACGCTCACTGTCCATAGTCGATTAAAATTATCGTTACACCAGATAATACAATTTTACAATAGTATGAAAAATATAATGACTCCTCCATCTTTAAATTTCGGGAGTAGATTAAAATCTGCCAGAGACATTCCGTGCGAAATTCATCAATCATCACGAGCACAATGCGTGAAACATCGTGTGCATGATTCATGGATTTGCATCGGCGTACAACCTTCATCGGTTCATTCGTCTGGCGGCGGTCTACCCCTCTGTGTCCATGGTGCTTGGGTTGGGTAGGTGCGCGACACCAAGCGAACCGGAAAGTGGATATCGTGTAGTATTTGTAGCTAAATATGTATATATACATATATTGGGTATGTGAAGTGTAGCCTGCAGCTCACGGCACCTACAGATAGGTGTCGGGGATATTACGTAAATAGCCATTTCACTCTGCAGTCCGTGTTAAAAACGCTTTGTACTAATCCCCCGCCACTCGTTCATTCAAAGAATGAATAAATTCATGTAGCTAAAAGTCCGGCACCTCGCAGCAATTTTTTAACACCCATTAATCTCCAAGTTAATTTTTGGTAATCCGACACAACCGGAGGCGGCTAAAACTACTCTGAAAAGTCCCGTGAAATTCATGGGAGCGAAAGCGTACCTACACCTAGGTATATATTCACGAAACTCAAACAATAAACTTTGGCTTCGGCTGAAGAGAAAGAGAGAAGCTAGGAAATAACTACGTTGACTGATGACTGAAGGAAAATCACATTTTTTCCTTCTTCTTACCTTGTGCCTGCCTGCCGCATGGTTCGAGCCGCAGTCAACTGCCGAGGGGTCAGCGGGGCCCATCAACGACCGCGATTAATCATCTTCTAAGATGCTCCCACACCGCGGACTTGGAATACAATAGCCGATAGATACACTCGAGGGTGAGGGTACACAGGATGAAAGGGAACAAGGACCTTTCACGTTTCCTCTAACGTTCACCTATACACATCTGCATCAATACACCTAAGATACATGTGCATCTAACTTTCATCCTGCAGCCAAATCCTCCTTTGGCTCCTCCACGCGACCCAAAGCCTCGTGGACCAGTCATTTGCATTCTTAACACGATACGACATTCCTAAGGAATGAGAACAAACCTTCATCAAGAAATTCCAAGCCCATTTCTTTGCGAAAATTGGACCAATTTTCACCTTTTTCCGTTCTTGAATTTATGCAGTCAAGGCCTACGCTTGTCAGATTATCTTAGTATTCCATGTACACATGCTGACGTCCACGATTTTATCACTGTTGCCCCACTTTCAGACATAGACGCTGCACTAAGTTTACTGATTTACAGATTTTCTGGAATAAAGGGATCTCAGATTTATAAACAACAGATTTCGCAAAATTATGCATTTTTCTCTACGTTTTTTCTTTTATCACAGACGATGAAATGATGTTTGTCATTGCATATTCGCCAGTCCCCCGATGGCGATATACCAAAGAATCCTCCTCTGTCGATGTATGGGGAGTCACACCTGAATGTAAATACTGCACAGGCAGGCATGTTTCGAAATTATGTAAGAGCTGTCATAGCATTCCTTGACCTGATGCACGCATAGGACCTACAGGGAGAATTCTACTCTCTAGCCGTTCCTATGTTGACAATAATTTGCGAACATGAGAGCACCGTTTGATCGTACAGACCTCACTATTGTTCTTATTTCAGCTAAAATTTCTCTGCCTGATATTCAGAGAAAATTCTTGAGATCCGTAAACAAAACGTGAATAGAGCAGAAAAAATTATATCACCAAGGAAACAAATTTACTCGACGGAATTTAGTTGATGCGAGAAAAGTTGACTCAACTTGATTCAATGATAGTTCATTCGATCCTAGTACACATTTACTCGATAATATACAAGTAAATCATTCACTTGGATCAAATCGAATGTATTTGGTAATGGATAATATGTTTTTCCATGAGAAGTGAAAAGAATATGTTTTTCAGTGCTGGACCTACGCATATAGAACATGCTCTGAATTAGCCCTATGAAGAATAAGTCATACCTACGAAGTAATCTCGAGTAGAAAATCATGAAACAGAAAAGCTAACGATAAAGCCGTAAATAACATGTTACGCACAACTATTACGCTGCGTATGAAAAGATCCTCCAATGAAATATCCAGACTTCATGTAGATCGAAACCTTTATTTCGGTTTCCTATAGTAGATCTCGCGATTCGGCACTTGGGATATAGGTCCCGTTCCTAATTTAGCGCCGACAAGGTTGAATGAATTTTGGTAGGCAGCTGCGCGATGCATTGGTATGTAGAGGTCATTAGGATTGCTCTTGTCTTGACAAATTTGTGTGCGCGATACTTCACGGCAAAGACAAAGAAGAAAAACAAATAATGGAAAATATCAGAAAAAGAAAGGCAGCGCCTGCAGCGTCATACGTGCATTTTTTTCAAGCGTCAAACTCAGACTGCGGTATTCAACCATTACACCATTGGTCATAAAATTGCGACTTTATTGCCAGCCATGGTGTTATACCATCCATATCAAGGCGAATAGACTATCGGACTGGCCATAGGACTGTAGGCCAGCAACATGCAATAAAGCGTTCTAGCCTGATCTATGTCTGTGTATAACCTCGATGGAGTATTTGTATTGTAACTTTTACTATATTAAGAAGCCCGAGAATGCATTACAACGCTGATGTATATAGTGCTGACGATATTTATGGTTATTGCACTGGCACACGTTATAAACCAAATGACGCCGAGTGATCTCAACTCTCTGCATCGGATATGACGACTTTTAGCTTCGCCAGAGGTGCTTCTCTCGGACTTACGCAATCACCATCGAAGTGAGAGAAAAAGGAACTGAAAAGGAAAGAGATCGCTGCCTCCTAGCAAGAAGATCCTTATTCAGAAAAGTCGGGAATAAGATCCTTATTCAGAAACGCTGGTAATTAGATCCTTATTCAGAAAACCTGCGAATTAGATCCCTATTCGCGACGAAAAGCAATAAGATCCTTATTCAGATTAAATTTCAACAAGATCCTTATTCGAGCGCGGCTGAAAAAGTCAGGTTGGCACCACTGCTTCGAATTGGAAAGACGCGGGTTTTGAACCGGGATAAAGCCCTGCACCTTACTCTATTATCTAAAAACTAATCGTACTCAAGGTGAGTGTACCAGTTAGTGACACTGTCCCAGTTAATGACATTTTTTGGTTGTATCTCTTGTAACATTATTTCGAATATCATAAAAAAAATCCTATCTTATTCTCTGAGCCTGTAGTAACTAGTTTGTGTCATAGACAAAATCATAATTCTTATCATTGGCTGACAACTCTAGAAAATATAAATATAAATTCTAACGGATATTTCTTATTAATTCATTCGAAGTAATTAATATAAGAATTAATAATTTTGAATATTCGCGCGCATCGGACATGCAGCGTTGCAGAATTGTCAGCCAATGATAAGAATTCTGATTTTTTCCATGACACAAACTAGTTACTACAGGCTCAGAGAATAAGATACGATTTTTTTATGATATTCGAAATAATGTTACAAGAGATACAACCAAAAAATGTCAGTAACTGGGACAGTGTCACTAACTGGTACACTCTCATTGAGTACGATTAGTTTTTAGATAATAGATAAGGTGCAGGGCTTTATCCCGGTTCGAAACCCGCGTCTTTCCAATTCGAAGCAGTGGTGCCAACCTGACTTTTTCAGCCGCGCTCGAATAAGGATCTTGTTGAAATTTAATCTGAATAAGGATCTTATTGCTTTTCGTCGCGAATAGCGATCTAATTCCCAGCTTTTCTGAATAAGGATCTAATTCCCAGCGTTTCTGAATAAGGATCTTATTCCCGACTTTTCTGAATAAGGATCTTCTTGCTAGGAGGCAGCGAGATGGAATCGCGATTCACCATCAAAGGATGGTTTTCTACCGACAACCTCATACCCCTACAGTTACTCAGATAGATATTAGTAGGTATAAGCGTGTTGTTATAGGGTGAACGCACCAGTAAATGACCGATTAACAGAATATGGACATAGGAATAACTGTTTCAGGTGAATTAATCAACCTACGCTGGTAGGATAATTTTGTACGCGATAATAATAAGCCGTAGTTCATTATACGAAAGATTAAAATACGGAAGATATTGGTTAAAAACAATAGATTGAGAAAATGCTGAGGCATGTCAAAATTCCCACTGAATGACCGGGTACACCAGTGAATGACCTAATCAACGCCAGTGAATGACCGGCGATCTAAATACGTCTCAGGTGGAGTAGATACCTATATATAGGGAACTAGGTAAATGTTATTTTTCATGCTGGAAAAGAAGAAAATGTTCACATTAACGATAACTCATAATAAACCTCATTGAAGTTTAGTATCGTAGTAATTATATAGTAATATAGTAATTATATATATATAGTAATTGCTTATCGAAAAAATTGAACCACATAAGCAGTACACATCATCTCATATTATAGAGGTATTACCCAAATTAGATGCCAATTTTTATTGTCTTAGTAGCTGACTGATTTTCAAAGATAATCGAAATCGCAATGGTTCGTAGATAGGTTAGGGTACATTGCTGGCACAAGATTTCAATTCAATGTAAAATTGACCGAACTTGCGGCTGTAGAACTGATCATGATTAATAATTAGCTACTAGTTGATGAACTGCATTATTATTGTTATTATTTCAAGTAGGAAACATGATTTATCGACCTCTACGCAGTAACGAAGTGAGCGGTCATTCACTGGAATTTGTTATAAAAGTCGTGCTCTGTGAATGACCGCTCCAAAAGAAACAAAAGCTTCATGAATTTGAGGTTATAAAAAAGTTCTCAAATTTGTCAAACTTTATAAACGTATTGGAGAACAATCCTCTGTGCCACTCACGCTGCACATGAACCTAAAAAATGAAGTAACAATAGTCGCCCGCCATGACATTACCTAGTAAGCCGTACAGCCAGAACTGTCGGATGCAGCTCGCTGCTTTCCTCATTTTTTTTTTCACTGACAATATCCGCGTAATAAGTAATTACTGTGCCATCTCGGTGAGAAACTATATGGGATCGTATGGTAAGAGTTTATATGGCAGTGACCTACTGCATTGTAGGAGTTATTTATATTTTTTCGCCAATGCAGTCATTCAATGGGGTCTGGTCATTGACTGGTGCATCTACCCTAACACTAAATTGTAGTTTGCACCGTTTTCCTTGTCAATTACCAATTTGAAGAAGTTGCTGATATTATAGACTCGCGTGACGGACGCATTAGTAATTTCACGTGATAAAATACACCGTTACTTAGTAATAATTATCGAGTCTAGACTCTGAGATGTCTTTCGTATCTGTGTGTGAGCTCAAATATAAAGACTACTCGCAACTCTTCGAGTATTGCATGTGTCAATTGTCGGAATACTGTGTAACACCTAAATATTTGTCTGACGTTCGATAAGGTTCGTCGACGTCATTAGCCTCTGAATTGCTGTTACAGACTCATCATCAACATTAAACATAATAGAACGCCTGATGGGGCTGCCCAATAACGACGCAGCAGCTTGTGATCAAAAGGGCTTCAGAGACAACTACTGCGTTGTTACGTAATTATTTCATGGTAAAGGAGTTATCGAAATTCTTTGGAATTCATTATACCAATCCGTATGAAGAGAGGATATTCAAAAAACATCAATTACGGTAGTTAAAGTAGTTGTAAATCCAGATTGATGAAATGTGAACTCTTGAAATACGCAATCAGTAAATCGTACTGACGAACAAAACTCAGCAGAACATTCGGGGAATTGAGACCTGCATTGAAAGAGAGAAGGTAAAACTAAAGAGAGGCGGAATTAAGGCGTGAGCGCCTTTCGAGATCTGTCTTTATCTTCGGTGCATCAACTAATTGTAAGTTACCCCGTTGTAATAAAATTGGGTGAGTTTAGTACACGTTGTAACATAGAAGACAAAGATTTTTTTTCCAGCTTTAGCGTAGACTGTACAGGTTAAGTGAGAGTTTGCGACCCAATGGTGAGTTCTAGTTTTCGAGGAAACAGAAGAGGTCGTATGACTGCTTTTCTTCCACGTGTCTTTGAATTAACAAAGCTGGCAAACAGTTTCGGAATTTGTTCGCAGGACTTACAAAAGTCAACGAGCTAATCAATCTGGAGTTGAGACAATTTTGCGCTGCCGATAAATTGACCTCAACCTCGCGAGTCGCCCACGAAGCTAGCGATGCATCCTGGGAAAATATACACACTGCAATTTCGAGAGAGCATTGACACTGTACTCTATATGGTTTAATATACGCCTAGTAAGTCGCATGGTTGGGGTCTTCGAATCCCAACGCCAAATTAATTATTCGTGGGATTCTCGACGTGGTTCGCAACGACCTTCGCTCGGTGGTGCTTCAATTTATTATAATTGCATTTTTTCGATTCGGCTTATATGCAATGAATTTGAATTCTTTCCACGGACTTCGAATCATGACACGTAGTCGTCGCTCGAATTGGTTGAGAAGCAAAGTGCGAATTTCAGGTTGCGGGCATACAGAGAAACGCGAGTGTCGAATATACGCCCACGCAACGCTTAAAAATAGCATGCAACCAAAGGTTCGGACGAGGCTGGTGAATTACGTGCCGAGGAGAAGTTGAACGAACCTCTTTCTCACCAGGTTGGCCGACGAATCGAACTAGATATAATAATTCGCAAAAATTGTCGCGCAGAGCCGTGAGAACTTCTGTCGTAAACATAAGCAAAAAAACTTCACATCCTCTGCACTACAACTTTGCGGTCATAAAAACTTTTCGTCAAGTGCAGAAGATAATGAAATATTCCGATATCGATGAACCGTGAATTCTGATAATATTTAAAAGTTCGCCCAAGAACTAAACTGCCGATAGATATTTCGAAAACCTGGACTATTTCTGTCTAAACCTGATAATTTTCGCCAAACAGATCTCGTCTACGTTTGAAACAATGAAGAATGGGGTCAAGAGGTGACCGTAATACACAAAAATAAAAAAGTGAATCATGTTACTAGGACAGCGATCAAAAGTTTGGCAACCCTCACTTCCTGAAACCGTTCCTTCGTTCATCCAAGCTTAAAGTGAAAGATCAACGTTTATTTAAAAAATGATCCAAAATATAACTCAAAGCCTTTACACAGAACTTGAGTATATTATATATTATATTCTTCATAGATATAGTATTCATTATTATGTAGTTATGATCATATTATTATTGTACGATATTGTTATTACTACAATAAATCCCTGATTGTAAATTTTGTATTTTTTTCGTGGTAGTCTTTATTAGCAGATCAATATTAGGTCTACGGTCTATACATCATACGGTATTTGGCCATGTACTCCCTCAGGTACGTATGTATCAAGTTTGAGTAATATTATTTGCATCGAAAAATCTGTACACATCTCAACGACGCTTACAAAGTAGACACCAGCACAGAAATTGACGAATTTCAGTGACGCACGAAATTTTTCTTTTCTCGATATGAAGCAGTGTTTTAGCATCAATGAAACTTATAGGATATATCCGTCATATTACCCCACATATTGTGTAAAATCTTTGAGAGAATAAAAAAATCACTTTTCGAGAATAACGGGTTTCCCTAATTTTCGAAAAATGAACGTCATCCCGTCAATTTTAGAAAATCCTCAAATTTTTCTTCGAATTCCAAAAGAGTGCGAAAAACCCTACAAAATGAGACCAAGATGAAGTATTTGCGATGATCCGTTCCAAAGATATAGCGTTATTAAGAAAAAAAGTGTTCCTTTTTCAAGAACTTTGGTAGCGCACGATTAAATGTTCAAATAGCCGTAACTTCGTAGCAAGATTTTTTTTTTCCAAAACAAAAAAATACGGCTCGCCTTTTTTTTCATCAAACAACAACATATTTCAATTTGAAAAGATTCCGTGACATCACGATTTCCAGCCTGCCCGATTTGAAATGGATTCGGTCTATATTACCATAACTTACAAGTGCAGAGATGAGTATCATTCGTTCATATTCCTTTCTCTCGAACAATAAAATTGGTTTGAAATGAACGTTAGTCGTTAGTCTTCGCATTGAGGCGAGAAAAGAATTCAAAATACTCCCTTTCATAAGCAAATATACTGCTGCATTTTTACATTCGTATATTTATGAGCAAGTTTGGTTGACCGACCAGACCGCTGTCGGTATAAGAATAACTAGGTCTGTTATAGTATATTATGCACCGAGGATCTAACCCGAACCTTTACTTCCGAGTATGATGTTTACAGGACGAGTAGTAGAGTTGTGCGCGCCGAAGGCGTGCACAACTCGAATACGAGTCTTGTAAAAAAGCATACTCGGATTGAAGGTTCGGGTATGATCCGAGGTGCATACGATACTTTATTCCCAACAAGCAACGTTTAGAGCGATTAACGGCGCTTGGAACAAAGCGTAATGTGTCGAAATCTTGACCCCAACCTTTTCCCTGTTCCACCGTTCCTACGCTACGAATCTGCATAATAACATTGGCTCGAACAGCTGCCAAGCGGAGCAGCCGATTTTTGTCGCCGATCCCTTTATTGTCCTGTTTTGAGGACTATAAACGTGCGTTTATTTCCCTCCGGACAATAAAGAAACCCTCTCTTCCCGCGCAACACCGCCATCTCGCGCCGACCAGTAAACGACTACGTTACGCATTTGTTCCGAGTGGCGTTATGAGCTCTAAACGTGCTTGTTGGGAATAAAAAATCTGATAACTATAATAAAGAATAAATCTTTCAATCGAATTCCAATCCAAGACATAAACCGTCTCTTTCTTTCTTGGGGTGAATGCCTTAAGCCCCAGATACCAGATCCTTGAATTCCTAGAGACCGGCGTAATTAACGTGTTTAAATATAATGTATCATCCGCTGGGTACGCATCATCACCACCGGACGCAGACATCCACGTGTGGGATTGGCGGAGATTCGTGTTTCCTATTACTTGTGTGATCGCAAATTATGTGACGAACTTCTATCTTCCCATTGTCCACCCTCATCTGTTATTCCACATCAAAGTCCTTCTCGTCATTGTTTTAGAGAAATAGTAGTGTCTTCTGAAATTTTAATGGAACAACTTTTTTCAGCTTCATGGTCAAGCCATTAATCAACTAGTACCTAGTTTTTAGTAGCTCAGCCAACAGCTAGTACGGCCACGACTGGATAGTGTCGCGTTTGATTGCACACGGGAAAAAAAAGATGTAATTATTTGGACAGCACTCTTTTTGGAGTTAAATCTACAGCAATTGCTGTAAATTTAACTCCAAAAATAACGAAATTATCAATAGGATTGATAAACCTTAACGCAATTGCTGTAGATTTAACTCCAAAAAGAGTGCTGTCCAAATAATTACATCTTTTTTTTCCCTGCAAATATGATTTCAAGAATGTCGAATGTGAATGATAAAAAATGATCACATTCAATAGTGATAAATACAATATGAATTCTAGAGTTCGTAACTTCGTCATGAAGTCAGTACGCCGCCTCATCCTCATGTAATTAAGCTTACGCGAAATTTGCTGATTTTGTACATACATTGACTATGACGATCATTTTTACCTCGTAATATTCAATGTAATGTTCTAACTTAGTTGACTTTAGAAGTTTTTTTTTTCAGGTCCGCGATTCCGGGGACAATTAGAATTTTAATTTGAAGGATAGAAACAACTCATCTCCCGAAATCTTCCTCAAAAATCCCCCGACACATAAATATCTCCCTATAATACCTCCCGAATTTCCTGATATTTCCATAAACATTTCCTGAAGTTTTCTCTAATATCTCCTTGAAAATTTCCCAATGTACCCCAATACCTCCCAACATTTTCTACACTGTACAAATACATTAGATCTTCGTGATTTACCCCCCGAATGGGAAGTATTAATACTTGTTGTCGATTATTCTTCTTTCGTTTTAAGTGCTCATGACCTTTTTTGTTTTAATTTTTGTCAACAAATAGGGTGAAAAAAAACCGAGACTCCTTTCACCACACTGCACATCAGTTACACTGACGTGCGCAGAGGAAACGACGAAGAGACAGATAGGCTTTTTTCATTAGTTGGGATGGATTTATATTACAAAATTCTCTAGTGACATTCACGAATCGCTTTGGTAATGTAACAATAAAATTCCCATTCCAGCTATACAGCTAGGATACCTTTTTCTAAAGAATCTGTACGACGTGTCTTGTGTTGCATGATTTGTGCGGAGCACCGCGTGTTTCGTTAAATTTCGAGGTGAAGAGTAAAAACTAACGCGACAATTCGAACAAACAGTCGTGAAAAGCGACTTGAAAACGCTTAATTCGAAGCACAAGCGCAGCCCATCGGGACAAAAGACGAAAAAAACTGTCAAGAATTTACCTCTATTATACAGCAGGAGTAGAATAAACAGTAGAACATAATTAATTATTAGATAATTAAAACCTGTAAAGGTCTTTGATTGTGCTGAAAGAAATTAACTTGACTCCAAATCGATTCTTCAAGTAGCGCTACCAGTAATGCTAAGGGGGCGTCCATAAATTACGTGAGGCGATTTTT
>JAFFZH010010186.1:0-21579 GCA_018420115.1 Euura saliciscinereae | reverse complement strand
GTTGATTCGTTGATTACCTTTCGATACTGCCATGGCATTTTGAAAGTGAGTCTTCTTGAACCTCGGATCGAGTAACGTCGATTTGGATAGTACTGAATGAAATTGAAAGTCTTTGAAGCGAGTCTAGATCGCTGCCTCGAGTTGTTTTTTTTTTCAACTGCAACCCAATAGGAGTTTGTGGCTGATACGGATGAATTGCAGCTTCCATGTAATGGATAATAGGCATTACGACGCTGCACGTTGGATAAGAATCCCCACTGATTTCATATATCACGCCTTCAACGGGTTCCATGATTGCGACCAGATGTCTAAGTATAATAATTTCTTATCGTATCAACATGTCTGGCGCCCTTGGACATTTCGATGTGACTGGATGTATTCTTCAATGAGGAGAAACCTCTCCAACATATGTATATATAAAGTGGAATTCCACCTAGTCGCTACATCCTGACTAAGTTTCACTGCAGTTCGTCCAGTCTTCTTACCAGTGTGACGATGTTTTTGACTCTGGTAGGTATTTCATTCGCTGGGTTCGAATCGTTGACTGCCTCTGACACGAAATGCGATAGAGTTTATCTTTACTCATTGTGTCGAACTTTCCCTGTAATCAGATGAAAGTTATTTGTTAAATTGAGTACTCAATACATACTGTGCTTTCTCGAGTGGATTGTTTGCTTGAAACAATCTGTGTCTAAAAATATGTCTTGTTTATGCTGAGAACTTGTACTAGGTTGTTATGCGTCCTCCAAGTCTTTGGTGCAGGATTTCTGTCCAGAGGGTATTTCAACTGGAGTACTAGAATCAGATTATAAATTGTTACTGGCAATTCGAAATTTGACGTGTATTGAATTTAGATACAGATATAATCTGAATTACTACACACACTGATCAAGGTCATCGATCGAGCGATATAAGACTTGGATCTCTTTTTTGCTACACTCATTAGTTTTAAATATTCGGACACACAAGACGCACTTGGGCAGAAAAATATAGTCATTCCGACAAAAAAAACCTAAGCAGCTTGCCCCCCCCCCCCCAGGCTGTAACCGGGGAGCGATTGGCTGGGCGTGGCTCCACCACTGGTGTTGTACAAAGAGGTCCTATTGACATACCATCATACCAAATTTCATACTTTTATCAAAAAATGCAAGGTGGATGTTGATTTTGGTAACTCACCTCCAAACTACTATGGAGACCGAGCTGGGTCCGCCCCACTCCATACTCGTCTCCATACTGTCGTGTATGTGTTTGCGCACGCATGCCGTAGTGGTAGTGGGGCGGCTGAGCCTCGGGTGATAGCTGCGGGCTGCGAGAGTCCAGTCGAGTCTCTACCGCGTCACCGAGAGGACTACCGAGCTATGCGCACCCAGTATTTCCGTTCCGGCGGTGAGACCGGACGGACGCCTTTCTCTTGTAGTGTGTCCAATTTTTCCTCATTCATCTTACACCAGCAACAGCTCGTGTGATAATAATATGATGATATGTTTGACAACTAATCGATTTATCGCGACTTTTGAAAACGAATCAATTTCACGATAAAAGCCGGGATTGGAGAATGACAATTGGATATTGAATCTCAATCGCCAGATCGGCTGCGTCAAAAACGCCGTTGATCAACAATTCGAAAGAGGTCATAGAATTTTATAAACGAATTTGATAATTATAATTTGAAATCAATTCCATCCAGAAATCAAATTTATGTCCGTTCGTGTGTTATGTCGTATAATCGCCGAATTCTCGCCACTGTGCGAATATTTGTTGATGTATTTTCTGAACCACTGCTCTGCCCACTTTGAAATTTTCAGATAATCTTTCGCATTGAAAAAGACGCGCTGTGTATAAATTTCAGCCACTTCGATTAGGGCACTTTTGAGTTATGAATGATTTACACTCATTTTGTATTAAAACTACACTTGAACGGGGTGTTAAAAATTTGATAAAAATACTCTTGTATCAAGCAGAGCAAGTCACAGCATATTTATATGGGTTCACCCCGTATAAAGATACAGAAGTATACCGAAGGTTTATTTAGTGATAAGTAACAACAGAGTATCTTGAGTAGAACAGAGTGATTAAGTCTTTTATTCAAGTTAAGTGAATCTAGTTCAAACACTAGTTTAAGAGAGATCTTATTCTGAAGAGAGTAGTAAGTTATAGAAGTGAGTCCAGCTAATTCAGTCAAGACTGAAGAAGCCAGGGGAAGGGTGAGGGGAAGTGCATAAGACTGACCGAGCCATACCACGGTACGCGGTTCCACGCGTATTGTGTGACGCACCGTCAGGCTTAGGCGTGAAGAGTAGAATTGCGGATGTTCTAAGATCTAGTAGTCAAGCCTAAGTGTGTGTGTGTGTGTGAGTGTGTGAGGGCTTGTGAGGGTGGGCGACGTATGGACCGTGGGGCCAGACGTAACACTCTCGAAAAGTTAAAAAAAAAATTTCGTTTCCGAACTTTTTTCATACATCGTTTACGTTTTAAGCCAAGGGAAAAAAAATTAAAATCAATTTATTCGATGATTTTTCGTAATAGAATGATGAGTCGAAAAAATCTGAAAAAAATCACAGTTCATCCTTTCAACATGTAGTTTGACTGTGTAAAAGAACAAGCAGATCGAAAGGGGTCGGCAAAAAATCGCGTTTTTTCGGTCGATTTGACGTGGAATCCCCCATATGTATACAGGGTGGTCTATTTAACTCTGCCACCCCTAATACCTTGGTTATTATCGGCTGTATATAAAATTGTTATGTGGAGAAGTTGTTGCATTTGAAGGGGGAAAATGAGTTTTGGAAGCGAATGTCACCTGAAGGTCATATCGTCTGAGATTTCGGTGGTTGCGATGTTTTTCTAAAAGGGACTACCTATTTTCTTACTCACTACGAGAACGCTGACTTCGAAACGCATCCAATCATATGCAACAACATGACCTTCGAATGACCTTCGGCCCCAAAATTCCTGATTAAATGATGGAGGTGGGAATTCAGGGCCAATGAATTGTATTGCAACAACACATTCGATGCTTCTTCCACGTGATTTATTTGATCAAATTCTCAAAATGTTGCCCATCAACCTGAATAAACTTGTCAATACGCATAATGAAGGATTGCCTAGCTGTGCTTATCATTTCCGGAGTGACACTTGCACACGCATTGATGATACGTTCCTCCATATTGTCCCGTGTTGTTAGGACGTTTTGGTACACAATATCCCTGATCACTCCTCAGAGAAAGAAATAAAGAGGTCTCAAGTCGGGAGAACGGGCGGGCCAACAGACTTGTGCTCCTCGACCAATTCATCTTCCGGGAAACTTTCGGTTCAGTACAACACATGATACGTGTGCAAAATGTGCTGGGCAAACATCGTGTTGACCACATCAGTTGGCAATCTACTAATGGGATATCTTCTAATAATTCCGGTGACTTGACAGTTAACACGTGGGCGTATTTTTGTCCATTTAGATGCCCGTCAATGAGAAATGGACCGATAATTTGATCCTTCCATATGCCAGACCACACATTTACACTCCATGAACGCTGGTGAACGACTTGTCGAAGCCATCTAGGATTCTCTTTCGACCAATCATGCATGTTGTGCGTACTTACCTCTCCATGGTTTGTGAAAGTTGACTCATTACTGAATAACACGTTTTCGAAGAAACCTTCATCGGCCTGTAATTGCCGTTGTGTCCAATGAATAAAATTGATACGATTTTGAAAATCCTGTTCTTCCAGAGCTTGATGCGTTGAAATGTGGTATGGGTCGAACTTATGACGTTTTAGTATTCGCAGAATACAAGATCTGGAAATACTAGAATATCTAGCAATTTGCTGCGAACTAGCATGTGGATCCACTCTTACGGCGGCCAAAACAGCGATTTTTGCTCCTTCATGAGTTGGAGTTTTAACCCGATTTTTGTTAGCTGGTTGAACATGGCCTGTTCCGACAAAATAATTTGATTACGTTGTTCATAGTACGACGAACCGGGCGTACTCTGTCGGGTCTTTATGGGGGGTCTCTATTATTTCTGCATAGAGCCTACATGCTTGTACTGAATTTTGCTCTGCTTCATCATAACAGAATACCATATCAACTCTTTCTAATTGCGGGAACATTTCTGCAAATGAGTCTAGAATGGTTTAAAGTGAGTACTCTTAAGCATCCCGAATCGGACTGAAGGAATCAAACAATCATTTTCCATGTTTGAAAATGACAGAACCTAGTCTCCACACAGCCTACGGTGTTTGTTGACATTGTAGCTGAGTAGAGAAGTGTTCGATCACTACGGTTTTTGGTACGTAGAGAAGTAAATAGACTACCTGATACCCTGTGCGTATCGACAAGTGTATTCAGGTTGATGAACAACATTATGAGCATTTGATAACATGAATTACGTGAAAGAAACATCGAATGTGCCGATACAATTCATTCTCCTTGGACTCCGACCTCCATTATTTAATCATGAATTTTGGGGCCAAAGGTCATTTGAAGGTCATGTTTTTGCATAGGGTCGAACGCGTTTTGATGTCAGCTTCCTAGTAGTGAACAAGAAAATAGGTAGTCCCATTCAAAAAAACATCCCAACCACCGCAATCTCAGACGATATGACCTTCAGGTGATATTCGCTTCCAAAACTCGTTTTCCCCCTTCAATTGCAACAATATTGATATTACCTTATACCTTTGAGTGGATATCTTTATCAGCTGTGTTCATTTTTTTTTTCGGAATAATGCATGCATGCATGCATGCATGCATCAGTTCTTTCTTTGTTAAATTTTGTCCGTCAATTTCTGTAATTTTTTAATAATCTTCGATCACAATGTACGGAAGCTTGGTTTCCGTTCTAATTTTGTCTAATTATTGAAATTGGTTCGCCTCTTTCAACAATTTTCCTATTTATTGATGAACCAATTCTTTTCTCGATTTTGTATTTATTCTGTGCTATATGCAGCCGGACTCGTATTTGTTGGTGCGCCTCCTTCAGGTTAGAAGACGAGCTATAAGTAGCTAAGTCATCCGCATGGGACATTCTGGTACTGTCCTGAATACGAAACCAGATGTTCCTCATATAAAGATTAGACAGTATGGGGGGCTGAGGATAGACCCTTGCGGTATAACCCCTTACCTTCCAATCGCACTCCCAATGCATTTGCATTATGTTTGCAAGTTATTTCTCCGACCCATATAAATTCTTTCATTAGCATCACAAGTTTGTCATGGATACCCATGAAGATCCTGAATAAGAATAGAAGGTATCATATTATCGAGGCTCCTTCTTTATCTGTGAAAACAACTACCAAAAACTCCTTCCTCACGAAGGCCATATTGACCCTAGTCACTTACACCTCTTGAAACATCCACATTACTTACACTTTGAAACGTTGTCACATTGATTCTGTTGACAATTTGACTACAGAAAAATTCCTGGAGGTACGTTAGGATCTCTAATATGGACCCGAATTGGATATTTGATATAAAATTGAATTCGTGCGTCGTAAAAAATTCGCAAAGTGGCGACTTGAAAAAAAGTTACTTGTTTTACTGAAAAAATCAACTTCCGAAATTTTTGATATTTTTGGCTAAAATTTAGGTGGGTATTCTTTGAGATACCGCACTTTGAGTAAAAAAACAGATAAACGCATTTATTGAAACCAATTAATGTTCCCCTGGGCTTACAAGTATGCCCAGGGGTAGGTACATTAGGTTGCCTTATTGGCGTGGCTAAGAGCAACAATATTATTTTTATTTTATAATAGTTATCATCTAGTCAGGTCGCTTGTCTTACAGGTCATTTGGCAATCGCTTATAGGTAGAACTTTTTATATCACATTTCGGTCTAATACTTTATAGTAGTTATCATCTAATCAGGTCACAAATCATTTGGCAATCGCTTATCACAGTAGTAATGGGTGTATACATGCATAAATAAGTAAATTAATAAATTATCATAAATAGTCGGTCAGTGTGATAAAAGAAACAAAAACAAGAATAAGAAAAGTGTATGTTTTGAGTCGAGTACGTATGTGTAGGTTGAGGTGCGACTAGCCTCGCGCCTCGAGGGGAGCCAAGGCTTCATTTCGACCGATTTCAGGTCCAGGTTCGATCCTCTGAGGGTCCGGAAGTCTGTATTGTCGAACGCCCGATACGTGCTCCACGTAGATGTCTCGTGACCAGCGTATGGTCTCCGAGACGACGAGCCGGCGCATCAGTGACGCGTAGTGGTTGCTAA
Organism: Euura saliciscinereae; assembly: GCA_018420115.1. Classification (NCBI taxonomy): domain Eukaryota; kingdom Metazoa; phylum Arthropoda; class Insecta; order Hymenoptera; family Tenthredinidae; genus Euura; species Euura saliciscinereae. The sequence goes on along the minus strand of JAFFZH010010186.1, from coordinate 15,359 downwards.
TCCGCAGCTGTCTCAGCACCGGTTCGTTTCTCGGGTCCCATGCGCCGAGAGCGCCGACGACGATCGCGGAGACCGTCACCTGATAGCCGTGCCTGCTCAATTCATCGGCCAGGGGTTTGTATTTTGCGATTTTTCGCGCCCTGGCCTCCTCGAATGCTACGTATCGGTTTTCAAAAGGCACGGTGATATCCACGATGACGATACTCCTTGAGGGCTCATGCCGAACCACAATGTCCGGGCGGAGAGCCCCCAGATCGCCGTCTACCCCCTCGACTCGCCGGTTCACGTTAACTGTCCCCGGCAGCCGGGTGGCCCGTGCTAGGCGATTGACAATGGCGTCGTGTCGATGTTGCCATGCAGCAGAGTGCTGACGGCAGTGGCAGATCACGTGGGGAAGGGACTCGAGGGGTTCACCGCATCGTCGGCAACGCGTGTCACCGTCGCCCCAGCGTCGAGCCCCGTTGAGAGGCAAGACGTCGAGGCGAGCTCGGTGAACGAAGCGCCAATCAGCGAAGCGCGTGAAACTCCCTCCTCGAAGATAGTGATTCGAGTGTCTAGATTTTGAGGTCACCTCGAAGACCTTCCCCTGGTCCGGCTTCCGAAGAAGCCTTCGCGAGTAGTGCTCTACCACGGCCGCCCGCAAGCGCCGCACCACCTGGGCTCGAGCCCTTGGCGGCACCACCGTCAATCGTCCAGCCGATCCGTGTATCTCCACTGCCAGCTCCCGTCGTTCCTCGCACCACCTCCACCTCAGGCCTAATAAGTGGCCGCTTCGTCGCGCCGCATTCCGAGCCCTCGACCACATCGAAGAAATGTCCCCCCCCCGTCTCGGCTAAACTCACCCTCCAGCGAACCGGAGAGGTAAGTCGCCAGGTCATGGTTCGACGGGTTGCTACGGCCTATCTTCCTGGCTACAGTCCGCCGCAGGGACTCCCAGGCTAACCCCCTGACCACCTCGTCGCCTACTGTTAGTATGCGGAATGCATGTGCGGTGACCAGGGCGTCGGCCATGTCTGCCAGCGGCAGCAATCCGCCTCCCCCCTTGCTCCCCCCCCCCCCCTTGATACTTGATCAGTATCAGGTTACCTCTCGCCCTGATGAAGTAAGCTGCAATGTTTACGAAACGTCGGTAACAAACCGTTCATCAACGCGGCTCCAACCCGGAAGCCAAGACTCATCCAGAATCTACCCGCGGAAGCCTCAAAGACCTCGTCAGAGAGTATTTGAATCCCTGACAAATCTAGGTGTCTGTGATTGATCACTTTGCGGTCAAAAATAGATAATTTGAATTCGCACAGTCTCTAATTTAGTCGCATATTGTGAATATTCTATTCTCTCGCTGATTGTGGGCTCAAGAAATTTCCCTTTTCAACGCTCGTACGTTTCAAGGAGGATTAGATAGAGGGAACGCTGCCATAAGGACGCAATGTATTTTTGCGTACACAGCTTTCAGCGCCTCAAGCATGTCAGATCCGAACTATAGTACCCCCACCCTTCTTTTTTGCTAGTGCAGCGCCAGATTCAAATGTACGGTTCAGAGAAAAACGGTTCTGAGCTGTGCGACCTAGTCTTGAATGGATAAGGACAAAGCCATTAAGGAGAACAAAGAAGGATAATGGATAATAAAGTAGAAGCCTATTCCTTTATCACAGAATAATTTGGTTTTATTGGGGATAGAAATAACTCGTGGTGAACGTCCACACATACGATTTGGGTAACAAATATTCGTCATTGAACATCAATTGACGAGATAAGTGGCATTAAAAATATGTTGACATCAATTTGGGCAACAGCTTGGCGAAATATACATATTTGTACATAAAACTTAGATTTACCTCATAAATCTATGTAATACTACTAATGCTAATGATAAAAAAATATCTTTACATTGATCCAAGTCCTAATTTAACAAAATATATTTATATATAAAACTTATATCCAACTCACAATTCCAGGTAATACTAATGCTCGTAATTAGGAATATATTTACATTGATTCAAGTCTTACTATAACAAAATATATATACATACAACTTATATTCAACTCATAACTCTATGTAATAATAGTCCTAATGAAAATTATATTTTCATTGAGGGTTGACCAGGGTACCTTTTTGGGCGTGAGCTTCTGGTATGGACTATGGTGCTTACGGCTATTTACCTTTCTCCAAACGAACCTACTTTGCCAATGGCATCGTATCCTAAGAAATGTTCCCAGGAAAGATGCTGTAGCTTCTGGGGTGCAAAGTTCAATTATCGGACACATCTGTTGAATTATAGCTGCCAAGGCTTTAGTTATATTTCTAATATGTAGAATTGACTCAATTACTAGTGAAAATTGTTTTTCCCATTTTTTAAGTATTTTGAAAACTTGCTTTCGGGCATGTAATAAGCCATTTTCAACGGTATATTGCTTCATTATTGTGAAAAGTTTGTAATCTTCAAAACTGTCATCCTCTCTTGTTGGCGACGCATAATGTTCTGCCAAGTGTTCGATATAGTTTCGTATCTGGGTATGTGAATGTGACAATGAAATGATTGAGAATTGCAATAATCATGTACATGTACAGAGTCTTGTGTGATAATTTATGTAATCATAAGGAGAAAATGAGACAAAGTATAAGAAATATGTGTACATAGTATATAAATATGTATGAAAGGTTGACACGGGGGAGCGAGGTATTGATCCCTGTATGTATACAAGCGGGTAAAACCTCGCCCGGCCGAGCGCTACGTTCGGTCGCCGGAGAAAAGTCTGAAATCAGGCAGGCAGTCTTGCTCCGAACGGCGCGCCAGTAAGGTATGAATCCTTCGGGATATCATTGTGTGCACGTGTAATAACCACGTGAAGTGCCGTAGAGTGAGACTGTAGGGCTACCAGCGTGTTGAGAGGGTTTATTGCTTAAAAAAGCAAATTGTCAAGTCGGGCTCAGATGGTCGACACGTCGGGAAACCGGCGTGGTGAATACGACCGCGAACTGTTACTTTGAAATCCGCAAATAAGGGTGATTGTCACGGGTTCGACCAACCGGCACAGGGAGGTCGTCTGAAGTGACGACCAGATCTCTTCGACGGTTGATTTGCTGGGTATAACCAGCATGGATATAAAATCCGTGACGGCAAAGTGTTGAGCAGCAAAGGGCTGCTCGGTACCGCGTGGACTGACCTTCCCGGAGCTAGGCTCCGGTGGTTGATACGCCGGGAAACCGGCGTGGATATCTAGTCCACGCGGTAGATAAGGTGGTGACCGGAGACGTCCTGGAAAAAACTATCACCTTATCAAGTTCATAAAGACAAGCCGCATAGATTCCAAGGGCAGAGATATTCGCGAGAGTAAATAAGCAGGTTGAGGGCTAGAATGAAACTAGAAATATATACTAACGGACTGACCTGATGTATCATAGTGATAAATAAACGCAGTTGAAATGAATATGCGCCTATCCACTTGATTTGAGTCATTAGTTGAACCCAAGTCCATATGGTAGATCTGAGCTTATCGGTAAATTGACGGAAAGTAAGGCCGTCGCTAACATTTCTATTGATCAGAATCTGCTCACACTCTTCACATGCGTGATGTGAGAGATACTTTATGCAGAGATACCCCGCGATGTAATAAATTGCATTATCTTCTGTGAATGTTTCGACTTCAGATTTTACATCTCCATCTACATCGTCTACGTTAGGTATTTAGATATGTGAGTTTTCTATTGGTTTTGGAGGTGACGTCAAATTAATTTTACTAAGATTGGCAAAAATCTGATTTTCATCCGCTTCGCAATTAGACGCCTTAGACAATTTAGACAGGTGCGTTATATAAATATTCCTCATACCAGCCTGGAATTGTTTTAGCGAGGGATCTACGTTACAGCCATGTTGCTGTCGAATGACAGCGAACAAATTTTCGAGCCCATTCTGATTCAATCGCCTTGTACACAATTTGGGAATTGCATATTCATCCTGTAGTTCTTGGGCAAAAAGTAACACGGAATTGATGGTCAATATTATGCCGTCTGAATATGGCGGTCTCGATCGCTCAGTAAGTTTGCTGTTTCGTACGTTTTTGGCAATTTCTTGGAGAAAAGTGTAGTGTGGTGTATTGGCAGCTATTGCATAGTTCAATTTATTCGGTACGGTCGGGTTAAGCAAAGTGGAATTCAGTGAGACGAATAGTTTGTCCATGTCTAATATAAACTGTCCTGTTCTGTCATCTATCAGGCACTTGTCTGTGCAGGCGTGTTCATCAGATGATTGTTGACAAAATTCGTTTGGAAACATCGTAGTGTATACTGGATATGCGGTATACATAGATTCCGACAGCACTTGAGCAGCTAGGGATACACGCATCTTCGAATCATTCAACTCAAAATGTCGGTCAGTGATTTTCGGGATTAGATTCAGATTGGTTTTTCGACTGGATTGAAGACCGTTTTTATTGTGCTCCACTCAACCGTTCCCCCCTTGTATCATAAAACCCTACTCTTGATATTGTTCCTGACTGACGTTAAAAGATGAGGTGGATCGTACATTACGTACAGTTTGTGTCCGTTTACTTCAAAAAATGGCTTTTCAAGTGAAACATCGACTTTTTTCAAAAATCCACGGTTTTTGGGACCTTGTTCAAAAATAATAAGTTTCACTATCAGGCTGGTATCATTGATTTGTTGGATCGTGTCTGATATTATTTCATGTGTCTTTCCACTGGTGCCTTTGGCAGCAAGAAACCAGTGCCGTAAAACTTGCTTAACTGATTTATTTATCCACGTAATCATGCCAACTAACGCAGCTGCGGCTAGAATTGGTTTACGGTCTTTCCCATCATCTTGTAATCCAACAAATTCATCGATACTCGGCTCAAAGTGAAGTTCCTCGGACAACATAATTTCATCGGAAAGAAGAGACACCACTTTATCTTTTGGTTCTGCATGTGCGAATTGGTCTATTAACTGCGCTAACACTGCGGTATTGATTCTGGGATATATTGAAAACTGTCGTTGATAGGCACGTAATACTTTCACCGAAGGTGGGGTAGTGATTTTTTGCAACACTTTCATGGGAAGTTCGATTTCGCGCACCGCGGAAAGTGCGCGAAGCGGTCGATTACTGCGCTGGGCGGAGAGCGTGAAATAATATAACAGACCACGGTTTTAGTGTTGAGTAATATTTATTATTTCACGCTAGTCTCAGCGAGACTCTGTTAGCTAGCGCCATCAGACGGGATACTTGGTAACTACGATCGCGTGCGCTGCTCTACGCCACGCTCAGGTTAGAGTGCCGAGTGCCGCGGCGGCGAAATCGAACTACCCATTGCAAGGGGTTACAAAAAGTATGGTGTGCAACGCGTGCAGGTTGTCGATCCCCGAATCGTGCGAGCATGTCGACACTCGTCTACGGCTCGTGACAACTCGCCTGCGACTCGTGCGCCATACTCTCACTCATCGAGAATCGCCAACTTCCCGCCCGAGTTGCACAATATACTATTCCTAAGAAATTTGTAAGCCTTCGGCGAGTGATAAAATAGCGATAGAGCAATATCTTTGAACGTTTTGTCAAAATGATTTCGAAATCTGCTACCCTTCGCTAAACGTAGTTGCGTCGCTAGTAATGTCTGAGTCTCAGTTGATAAATATGTAGCGCTCTCTGCAATTAATTCGTCTACTCTACGTGTCCCAGTTTCCTTACTCTCCTCAATCTCAATCGGTCAATTTTACTACGCAGTGCAGCTATTGTTCTTTTCTGAGCATTGAGTCGTATTGTTTTTGGTGTAATTATCAACGGGTTTTGCCCTTTCTTACGTGTAGGTGTTGAACAACCAGAAATTCTCGCCTCGTTAAGAATTGGTTGCTTATCTGACATGAGATGGTTCATTGTCGCCAACTGTAGCATTGGTCAACGGTGATTATGAGTCATCCCGTATTGTTTTTGTGCAAGACGAGGATGTACCAACACTAACCGATGGCAATACAGAAGTACAGTAGAACCTAGATATATCGCCGCGCGCTGGACACGAAGCGGGAGAATTTCTTGGAAGCGGCGATATATTCTGAGCCCCCACCATGCTCCCTCGACGTTGAGCAAACGATTTGACGTTTCTCTACCACTGAAGACGCAGAGGTTATGTTGAGTCCCGGCGCGACTTCGATCGATATATCTCGCACGCGACTTCGATCGATATACATACCTTGGATGCTTGGTGGGGGACACGAGACTGTGTTGGTGAGAATCTGTGCGCGGATTAACCCTCTCGCGCGGCGATATATCTGTCGGCGATATATCTAGGTTCTACTGTAGTGGCAATGTCCAGCATCGCATCTTCAACTGACACACATCCATTCATCAATATAGATGTAGGGGAGAATGGGGGAATGACGGTCAACGGGCACTGCCGGTCAGCTCTAATTTGCATTCAAACCAGCGATTATATCGAACTGCTTTCCGCTGTTTGCTTACAAACATGATAAATAACTGATTTATCATACCGTGCCTGTTGAGCCAACATAGATAAATGATAAAATGATAATCATTAGTTTTCACCCTTTTTCTTATAAGAAACACCTTATTTTAAATAGGAATTTTATGGAACCTATAGTCGTGAAAATCAACTTGCATTATTATTCACGTCTTCTTTGGTTCGCTATTTTTCATTCCGTTTGTGTTAGAATGTTGTCATTGTATGTATAAATACGTTTATATTCGGTAAAAACAAATGAACTGCTCGGGGTAACGGCGGTAAAGTGCGTGGGGAAATAACAGTCGAGGCGCGCGACAGTGGATAGCCATCGAGCCCGTGCGGTGCCGAGATTTTGGTTTAGTTGGCCCGGAATTTGAGGTTAGAATATCGACATTTTCTGTTTACTAGTGATTTTACCGACTCCCATTACCCCAAAGTTGACCGTAGTTACCCCGGAAACCTCACTGCAGTTACCCCAAAAGCAACCGCAATTACCCCCACACGCTGGACAATGACGGTCAATGCAGGGTTTGTAATTATCAACGAAAAGTTTATTTAATGTTTTTTTGTTACTGTCATAAGATGACCTACAGTCAAAAACTGATCTGTAAAATATGGGTTGAATATTCTATTTTGGCTCAAAGCACGTTTGCGCTCGAAAAAAGAGGTTAAATCTTGGTGACCGTCATTCCCCCATTCTCCCCCACTACGTTTTTATACAATTAACAACGGTGTTATGATATACCTAATTCACGTATACCCGGTTGATTTGAGTCGCCAGTTGAACCCGAGTTCCCATAGAGTAGATCTGAGGCTATCGGTTATAGTGACGGAAAGTAAGGCCGTCGCTAACAAGTACCCTCATCTTTTTTGGCGCATTCATGATATTTATAATTACTCTTGTGTTCTCACCTGATATTATTATCTGAGATACGTTGTTGGCATTGATATTTATAATTTGTGTTCGTGGTGGTGAACGTCTCTCCTGCTGTGCAGTGCTTTGTCCATGATTGTCTGTAACTTGAAAATTTGTGTTAATATTACTATTAATGACCACTACTTCAGTGACAGTTGATTGTGACAACATCTTGTACCTTCGATCAATTTCTGGGTTGCGATTTTCGTTGCGAAGTTTCATGCCAGACCCCACATATTGTCGGCACAGCATTCCGCACTAACAGCGGCCTCGGAAACTTTTTCTTTATTGACTTCGGCTTCTCATTCCAGCAGGACAGCATCACGTTGTATCTGATGATAAATAGTGATTAGCCATGCAGGGATAAAACCTGTACCTGAATACTCTCGATTCTAAAGTAACATTATACTCACAAGGCTTCGCTGCAGATGTCTGGTAGCTCCATTCTGTAGCCCTTCTGCAATCGCTTGAGGATTTCGATAGTCCTTACTCCCGGGTACGGAGTGACTCCAAGGGTGATGATTTCCCAGAGAAGAATGCCGAAGGACCATCTGCAGGGTAATTTATATCGCCAAGGACATATTTCCTTGCATCTTTTCCATTATACAGGGTGTATCAGATTTAAGTGTACAAAATGATAGGGGTAATAGAGGGGGTCGAGCTGAGTAAATTAACCACAAGAACACGTGGTCTGCGGAGTCGCGTTCGCGAGATACGGCCGGTTAAAAAATCCCGCTAAGCGCCGGAATGTAGGCAACCGAGTACACAGGAATTCTCGGTTACAAGTCTTGTTGACAAGCGCGCGCGAACGCTCATGCGGAACATAACAGTTTCGAATTTACAAATTTCACATGAAAACACTCTTGGCATTGAATTTTCGCCAAACACAACAACGAGGATGGATGCTGGAAATGAATAACGCTTTCGGATTCAAGAATTTCGAACGAAAATTTTCAATATCAAATTTTATTACAAAAACCGGTCGTTACAAGAGGTGCTCGAAGTTGCGACCTCTGACTTGGATGCACAGTCGAGCTCGACGAAGCAGAGATTGGCGCATTGAAACAAAGATGTCTTGTCTTTGTTGGAGTTCATACGCCGCCACTTGGATTCTCGCTACAAGTTCTTCTTCTGTGTCAACTGGTGTTTCGTACACAAGACTTTTTAAAAGTCCCCATACACCAAAATCCAACGGATTCAAGTCTGGCGACCTAGCCGGCCAAGGAACCGGACCACCCCGACCAATCCATGAGTTTGGGAAGACATTATTCAGGTGATTTCGCACGTTAATTGCAAAATGCGCTGGAGCCCCGTCATGCTGCAGCCACATTTGGCGCCTGATACCAAGCGCCACGTTCTCCAGCAACTCTGGTAAGACTTGCTGTAGGAAGATCAGGTAAATCTGGCCATTCAAGCGTGGCGGAAGTAAATAAATACCAATCAGCTGGTTGTCAACAACCCCAGCGTACACATTCACTCTGAATTTTTCTTGATGGGCATGGGTGAAAGTACCATGAGGGTTAAGTTGAGCCCAGATGTGACTGTTACGCGAATTAAAAATTCCCTCTCGCGTAAATGAGGACTCATCCGAAAACATAACTTTATTCAGGAATTCTGGATCAATTGCGTCACGTTCCAGGAGCCACCGACAGAAATCGACTCGGGCAGGATAATCGGCAGGGCGAAGACCATGAACCTTTTGCAGGTGGTATGGACTCTGCTCGTCGTCGTTCAAAATTCGGTCAACCGATGAATGGCTCATACCGATTAAAGATGCGGCTGCACGGGTACTGGTTGACGGCGTATTTTCAAAATGTTGCAGTACTTCCTCCTCTCGCTCCAGGGTACGAACATTTCTTGGACGCCCTTGTCCAGGCATGGCCTGATGAAATGCATTCAACAAATCTTTCATGGTTTCAACTGTTTGACCGATTCTAAAAATGATCCAAAACGTACCTGGAACGAACCCGTTTCACGCAAACTCCGATCCACAGCTGCGAACGTCTGGTGATTCGGAATTACCCTACCAGGGAAGCGCTGCTCATAAATGCGTCGGGCTAGCCGTGCGTTTCCGTTCGCAGCTCCGTAGACAAGATGCATATCAGCTTTTTCGATCGACGTGAATCGTGGCATTTTAAGAAACAACAAAATCAATGACACACACAAAAAAACGGCAAAACTGGATGATAACCGGGTACTCCGGACAACTTACTGTGAATGAATGATAACAGGCCACTGCTATCACGCATCCTCGTTGTTGTGTTTGGCGAAAATTCAATGCCAAGAGTGTTTTCATGTGAAATTTGTAAATTCGAAACTGTTATGTTCCGCATGAGCGTTCGCGCGCGCTTGTCAACAAGACTTGTAACCGAGAATTCCTGTGTACTCGGTTGCCTACATTCCGGCGCTTAGCGGGATTTTTTAACCGGCCGTATCTCGCGAACGCGACTCCGCAGACCACGTGTTCTTGTGGTTAATTTACTCAGCTCGACCCCCTCTATTACCCCTATCATTTTGTACACTTAAATCTGATACACCCTGTATTCTATATTCTACGCCGAGTGTCGAAGACCTCAGTTTTTGTGGGCGGAAAGGACAAAAAGTAAAGCTTTTTTACTTACACGTCACTTTGCGTGGTGTAAACCTGGTACATGAGCGACTCCATTGCCATCCACTTGAAGGGCATCTGACCATTTCCAGTTTTCCTGTACACGTTCGCCTAATAGATGTCTCAGCTCAGCCCGAAGTCGGATATCTTTACGACTCCTTTGTTACAGACGAGAATGTTTTTCGCGGCCAAGTCACGATGCACCATTCTTTTTGACGACAAATATTCCTGGGGACATTGAACGCATTGATTTTCACTCTCCTGGACATGAAACTAACGCAGGCATGATACAATTGAATCGAACTAGAGCAAACTTCGGGTCTCACCATTCCTGTAGCGATCTGACGACCAAAGTTCAGCAGGTCCAGAACTGTGACAGTAGCACCTACGAAAATTATAACGAATCAGGCGATATTATTCTGCTGTGTTTATCTCTGCACACATTTTTCTTCATATTCACCTTGTTTGTTGTCAACAGTGTCGACGTACCCGTCCACGTCCACGCTTGCTGAAAAATTGCACGGTACATGAGACTTAATGAGTAGCAAAGGTGACGATTATGATGGGACCTCACTGGTTTCCGATAATTCTCCCGAGTTTTCTTCCAGTTCTGTGTCTGCGTTGGAGGGCCCAGGTCCGGACACGCATAGTTTGTTCTCCTTGTCATCGGCTGATCTCGTGGTTTTCGAAGATGCCTGGATGGGAAAATTCAATCAATGACTATGCATGGGGTGCACCAATAAGATACTTAATTTTGTATGAGGATACTAACTGTACGCAGAAAAGACAGCAGGTCCTACCTTGGGGCAGTACTCGACGACCAGGAATGGGTAGAAGCCAGATGTGCGATACCCCACGAGGGAAACGATGTTCGGATGTTTAACCAACGTCTTCATCATTTCTATCTCACGTCTGAATTTCCGGAGCTCCGTCTTGTTCGTGTCATCTGTAGATTAGAACAATTAGCCATTTTCACTGCTTTCCCTAGAATGTGATTCCATCCAATTTTCGAAATGTCCTTATCGTAACTCACCTCGTAACATTTTCACCGTTACGTCAGTGACCGGGCCCTCATCGTCCCTCAGCCTACCAAACTTCACAACTCCGAAGTTTCCGCTGCCCAAGACTCGAGTGATCAGCAAACAATCCGGATCGATTTCGTCCTTGTGTATCTATGATTGATAAACGCAATACACTACAGTTATTCATATCTTCCGTAACTCAAAAACTGTTGAGAATCATGCGCGATGGAAGACCACAGTCGCAGCGTATTACAATCATTGAAATAACTTAATCACCTTGGAAGATTTCACCAACTTCCGTCGGCGTTTTAGTCTTGTGAATATAAGATAGGCACATACTCCGGTGGCGGCTATGAAACTCACACTGCAGATCACGGCTGTGATGGCTATGGTGCTTGATTCTGAAAACCATTGACGATCAATATTTTGGGCAGTCGGTATTCATTTTCTGCTAAATCGGAATATTTTTTTGGCGAAGGTTGCTTAGTATTTTGAACTATGCAGGCAAATTCGTGTATTCAGAACTCATTACGCGATCTGTTGATTGAGAGTGAGAAGAGAAAAGAGTATTTTGAACTATGCAGGCAAATTCGTGTATTCAGAACTCATAACGCGATCTGTTGATTGAGAGTGAGAAGAGAAAAGCATTGAATAATCGCGAAACAAAAAATATCAAGCGAGCCCGAGATTAAACTGGGGTCTACTGAAAGTGGTTGGAAATTAAAAATCCTGATTGTGCAGAGTACTTACGATCTGTTGGCTTGTTCATGTCATAATCACCTGATGCAGGGGAGGCCAACAGGGACTCCCAGAGCCAAATTCACTCCCACCAGGTATACGTACCCGTTCACTTAGAAAGGATTAATACCTGACCACCCGGGAATACCTGGACTTAACGGGGGGTTGCATAGAACAATGGGTTCTTAGAATAATTTACCTGGTCAGATATAAACATTTCTTTGTGTAATTGTAATAACTTCGCTAGTTTTAGATTCGCATTAAAAACCATGAAAATATTTCTTGAAAACTATGCGTCAGACTGGCTGTACGTTTTCTAATGTGAATAACGTTTTTCGAATTGCGTCTTGTTCGCAGTATTAGACTGCTGGTACCCCTTCTCCGCCAAATTGAACCAACGGGATCGATTGTGGTAGAAATGATCATATGTATAAGACAGTGAACATCTGTAGGCTAGCTCATTCGAAGTTTACTTCAGAACTTGTGTTTACAGTACGATTATAATCCATAATAGCAATGGCAAGTGAAGCGAAAAGGCCAAAAATCCGTAGTTATTTCTATCAGCAAAGTTGGGAAGAAGAGTTCTTCGTTACTCCGATTGGTGATGGTTGCACGTGTCTGGTGTGTGCACAAGTGTTTTCGTGCAATAAAAGAAGCAATGTGCAAAGGCATTTTCTGCAGCATCACGCCGTTCTTGATACGGATTTCCCAAAAGGCTCCACTGCTCGAACATCAGAAGTTGAAGCCTTGAAATTGTGGGTGCTGAAACCCAGTTCAGTTGATGCGACTATGATTGTTGCTAGCAGGTCGAATTCAACGATAAGATTATCTCTCAAAGTAGCGTACATATTGGCCAAGGCGATGAAACCTTTCGACGATGGGGCGATTATAAAAGAAGTAATGACTGAAATGGTCAATGAGCTGATAACAGACAGAGACGTCAGGGACCAGTATACTATCGAAGGTGCAAAATACGCCTTTGTCCCGTCAAACGATGACAAGAAAAGTATTGGCCATTTCTACTAATATTGAAGATCAATTGACGGAATATTTGTGTGGGTGTGAGTGGTTCTCACTGCAACTCGATGAAAGTACAGATAGTAGTGACATAGCCCAAGTCAGTGTTTTTATACGTATGGTTTTTGATGATTACTCTACGACGGAAGAATTGCTTTCTGTGATACCGTTGAAAGGTCGTACAACTGGGAAAGACGTCCCATCAGCATTGAAAGATATTTTGACACGGAAAAATGGTGCCCTTGGAAAACTTGTGGCGATAACTACCGATGGCGCTCCGGCTATGGTCGGACGACACGCTGGGTTAATCGCGCTTTGTAAACAAGATCTGTTATAAAACGCTAGATATTGTCGGAAATATTGATGAGAACGCGTGAATGTATGTCCAGTTGATTTCTGTAACTCTGACTTTTACTTAGGGGCAGACGTGAAATATTAACCCTTATTGGGTTGTATAAATTGATCCGTCAAAATCATTCACAGTAAATATTCGCAACGTGGAACCCTGTGCGCGGCCCTCCTCCTTCTCATCCGGGCTTGGGAGCGGCAACAGCGGAGTTACTTACAGGCAGGGTTATGGTCACTGCTCATTACAAAATAAATCTTAAAAAAATGTTCACAGTAAGAAAATCTGAAAATCAGTGTATAAATAATCATTGGTATTCACTCAATAAAGTCTTCCGAGATAGTACTCCTGTTATAAATTGCATGACAAGATTCGTCCGTTCCATCCGGTCCACCAAGGTATTCTTAGAACCTGATGATTTCAAGTCGTGTAACTATCAAAACTCCAGTAGTCTAATGACTGTGCCGCCATATGTACATTGACAGCTGAGTCATCGAAGCAAACCCCCGGAGCATAGCGCAACGTACACATTTTCTGCACAGAGCTAGAAGTGGGCGTGCAATAACTATAGCCAACGCAGTTGAACAATTGATCATATCGTCAAGTCCTGAGGGAACGGACATGTTCGGCGGACAGTCCAGAACTGAAACGTAATTCAGAAAACTGTGTATGAAGTGTTACGGATCTTTATACTCCTCTCCGAGCGTATTCCGAGTTACGTTATAACAATTAATCCGCACTGTAATTCGATACGGTCAATTTCACCACCGTTTACTCCGATTAAGCAGATATTATCGCGAATTTTATGCTATCACTTAATTTCGATCTATCGTAATGAATTTCGAACTCGTTGATTTGACAGCACTCGCGTTTATTAAACTTATGTCTTATGAATGAGTATGAGACTGATCAGGGCTTCAAAAAGGACATCTAGATCGAAATAAACCACCTAATCTGTGGAAATTGGTGCAATGAGATAACGAAATATCTCCAGGAAGGATTGTTCTACCTGAGCTAAATACGAGAGGACTCAGTGTCGAAATACTGCGTTGGTGCTTCCCTTTATCGAAAGGCCGGGCGTAACTACTAACAGCACTCTTCACTGAGGACTAAACCAAATTTTATAGGATATTTCAGGATCGGAACACTTGACTGAGGAGTGAATTTTGTATAGGTATAAATGATGAGCAGTAGACAGATTTAATATTGATAGCGAAGATGATGCGTAAAGAACGGAACAGAAAATAAAGCTGATAACTTTATAGAATAATTGTGTGTTTTAATCGAAAGAATTTAGTGACTTATTAGCAAGCGTGCTTATGAATAAGTTAAATATATTGCATAACTTTTCTCCGTAATAGGAAGGCCTGAAGGAAGGCCTTAGCCTGAAATGGAAATTTTCTTCTCGTACAAACAGAATTTCTAAGTCAGAAAATCGATTATAAATTCGTAAATTCGTGGACTGCTCCCACGAATTACGAACCAAATTGTCCAAAGGGACTGACCGAAGTGATTCTCGGTGTGCTCTGACTTTCTTTTACGGCTCGGTTTTGGTTCTACTTTCTTGAGCGCGTAGTCACATTTATGCAAATTTTAGGAGTGGGAACGAGCCGTAGGACTCCTCAGTTGTTCCATCTGTTGCGGATGAATACTATTTACTGACTTTCTGTTCCCGTCTGTTCGTGTTAATCCCCTTTTATTGGTAATAGTGTATCATGTATGGGAATTTACAAATGTATTTGTCTCTAGGACAGGACGTCACCTTATATTTTATAATAATTTTAGTTGGCTTTACGTGTATGTGTGAAACAATATTTAATGTGTACGGTGTTGGATGAGTCTTGGCTTCCGGGTTGGAGCCGCGTTGATGAACGGTGTGTTGCCGACGTTTCGTAAACATTGCAGTTTACTTCATCAGGGCGAGAGGTAACCTGATACTGGTTACCTCCAGACAGGGTGTCCCTATTTATCCGGAGCTGGAGTCATCGGAGCGTGACGTTCCAGTTGGGTGGAGTTGACCAATCAGGTGTTTTTAATTGATTGGCCAATCAATTAAAAAACCGGGAGGATAGCGTCCCAAATTGGGTGGGTCTGATATCCTTTATCCCTATTGATGTTGTTGGGATGTTTTCGAATTTCAAGTGCTTCTCTGTATTTTCGAGGGGAGTACTGTTTCGAGTTTGCCAGAGATGTGGTCTGGTCAAACAGGATTTCATGACCCGTTTCCATTTTGTGTTCCGCCAGAGCTGAGATGGTGTGGTGTTT
>JAFFZH010010177.1:0-12330 GCA_018420115.1 Euura saliciscinereae | reverse complement strand
GGTGGCACCCCCGAAGCGTTCGCCTTCCACGAATTGTCACGGTATATCATCGAATCTATCTCATACATTTCGTTCTCTGACAACAAATATTGGCGACTTTTCAAGAACGGAAATTAAAACCGACTGTACAGAAAAGCAGTTTCAACGTTCGGAAGAATTTCCCATTTCTAGTACATAATCAAAGTAAGAGCTGCAGTTTTTTAAATTACTGAAAAATTTTTAATTCCTGTTTTTTTAATCGTATAGAAAGAAAAGCAACAAGAGCCTGTTCCTTGTCTATTCGAACGAGGGTTGAGATCTTGCTCCGTTTTTCATAATTATCATCAACAGCGACGACGAAACAATAGCGCAACCTCTCTCATTTTTTTCGTCGGTTATTTTCCCTCAAGGCTTCTTGCGGTTCTTACTTTCTTACTTTTAACAACTTTACCCCGGTACAGACCCTCGCGAAATATCGATGCTGCGGATACTTGCAGAACGCCCTTCGGTATAAATGGAAGATTTATTTTCCGTATATTCTTCGTAGAGGGAACTTTTGTTCCCCCAGTTGATATGGGTTCAGGGTATAGAATAAACAGACTCCTACTCACCGAGAAGGTGTCGAATCCGCGAGATTTTCCAGGACCAGGATGTAGGAAGGAGGCGATAGATGTGCTCCGGGCGGTGATCCTCAGGTGTCCGCATTTGT
Source organism: Euura saliciscinereae (assembly GCA_018420115.1). NCBI lineage: Eukaryota > Metazoa > Arthropoda > Insecta > Hymenoptera > Tenthredinidae > Euura > Euura saliciscinereae. The sequence continues at coordinate 11,642 of JAFFZH010010177.1, read as the reverse complement.
CTCCGATCTGCGGTTCCCTCCCGTGACTAGAAAGTGTAAATAACAGAGTTGAGTAAACCTTAACTTTTGGAATCCTCGGAATTTCTCTATATCCACAAAACCGCATATACATATAAATATGCCAACCGAGAGCTTGTAAGCTTGATACCAGCCACGTATTCATGCGTGAGAAGACAATGGAATAACGGTTCAAAATAACTAAAACGGAATGTCGCACCGTACCGAGTTGGGTCTGAGCTTTTGGGGTACAAAAAATGAATGAAAAACATCTCGGATGACAATATGTTACAGTGGAGATCGAACTTGGCTCAGAATTTAAACCAACAACTATCATTTCAACTAGAAATTCAAAGCAAAATGGTACTTTTTCGCAAAAGTACTTCTCTCGTATGTACTTCATTTTTATACTGCAAAAGTATTTCCTCCATTTTTCTGAAGTACTGGTCTCAGTTTGCAAAAGTACATCTTCATGTTTTGGAAAAAAGTACTTTCTTCATCCTGCGAAAGTACTCTGTTCGTTTTTGCAGAAATTCTCTTTGCACTTCACCAAAATACTTTTTACATTTTAGAAAAGTACTTCTGTCCTTTTAGAAAAGTACTTTTGTCGTTCAAAAAAAAGTACTTTTCCTATCATTTTTAGAAAAGTACTTTGTTTTTAATTTTTAGCACAATACTTTTTTCATTTTAGAAAAGTACTTCTGTCCTTTTAGAAAAGTACTTTTGTCGTTTGAAAAAGTACTTTTCCTATCATTTTTAGAAAAGTACTTTTTTTTAATTTTTAGCACGGTACTTTTTTCATTTTAGAAAAGTACTTTTGTCGTTTTAGAAAAGTACTTTCCACAATTGGCAGAATAACTTTTTTGATCTTGGAAAAGTGCTTCTTTTATATGACAAAATATCTTTTGTCAATCTCACATAAGTACTTTTTTTTTCAAAAGTAAAACTATAACAGAATTATTGATCTTGATTTTTCATATAAAGTACTTTATTGTCGGCTGCCTATATTAGTTTGTTTTCAACCTGGAAAGGGGTAATTCTTTCATTCGACAAAAGTACTTTTCAGGAAGTATATTTCAGACAATAAGTACTGAATCTTAATTTTCCGAAAATACTTTTTCCGTAATTGCTTGCACACAAAAGTACTTTTTTCCCCCTAAAGTTTGCGAAAAAGCAATTTTTATTTTGCCAAAGTACTTTTTTTTGTCAATTTTGTTGTACCCTTCATACTATTACGTCGAGTTATCTTTGATGGAATTTGTGACAGCAAGAAAAGTACTTATCCAGAATTTTCCATTTTTAGATCTCATACTTCGGATCTTTCTTTCCTAATCCCAGATAAATTTGACAATCAAGGAAGTGCTCAGGTATTTCTCGGATTTTTCCATGCAACCACCGACGTTATAGAACGTAGGTTGCCATTTCTCCCCCCACATACGAACGTCATTTAGGTCACCTCGCAATGGGGGTAGGAAAATAACAAACAGTGGGTAGAAAGTGGTTATAGACGATTAATTTTCGCTGTCAAGTACTCGGATCCGTATATTCGTCAGATTGAGTATTCAACCGTTTCAATTGATGAAGGGATCAGAAGACGCGGGGTTTCGATTCGATCGAGCTGTCACAGATTCTCGATAGACTCTCTCAATGATACCACAGTTTTCGAATACCCCTAATTCCTCTATGAAAGTAGAAACTCGACGGCCCCATTTTCACCGTCATTCTCACATCGGCCTCTCAAATCATCGTAATGGACCAGAGACGTTTTCGCCTGACCGCTGATTTCCCGCGGAATGAAAAACATGAAAAAATGATGCCTCAAAATTCTCACGCGATACCCGAGCCTCTAGCCTAGATGTTCGGGACCCGGAACGATCCGAGACACTGACGATGATTGCCGCTGCAGGGTACATCCCCGAGATTAAAAGCTTTCCTCTCCCTGCGATACGCGCCCAAAAGCTCGAATCCCTGTTATGACACAGCTATCTGTCTATATGTAACACACATTTTCATGGTGCGGCTTTTGCGTGTAACGCTTTGTGTCTCCGCGTGCACGCAGGGGTGATTTCGTACTTTGCCACATCGACGTCAAAAGCCGCCCTTGCTCCGTTTGGTAAGATTATGAATTCCTGAACATGGATTATAAGTCTCAAAAAAAAAAAAAATGAAAAAAAAATTGAAATATTCCGTACAAAGGGACTAGGGATTTTTATCTGCGTATAATGTAGAGTAGCTCGAAATAATAAGGTCGTGTTTTTTTCTTTTTCGTCTAAAAATGATAATTCGCAATGCCTCGATCGATTTGGCTGAAATTTCACGTGTGGACTCCTAATACAAGTAGTTTCATTCTGAACTAGAATCATCTTTCATCAATCATCTCAATGAAAGAGGACTAAAAAGCGATGAGAAAACGGAGAATTGCTAAAAGTATCATATTTCATAGACCGTAGTTCGGACAAAGATGATTCTAGTCATGCAGTCTCCCCTTTTGATATGCAGTAAATTCACAATAATTTTTTACACTGAGTGTAACTTCATTCAGAAATACATGTCGAGTGAGCGATTACGTAATTTCGAGTCTCCCAAAGTTAATAACCCAATAACGATTGCACACGTTGGCTACGTGAGAGCTGACGGTGGTACATACAATAACGATAACGAAGTTCGTTACAGTAAGCGCGCTCGTTGCAGCCGTTACGGGACCGTGAAGAACTAATTTCAGATTCAATTTAGTTCAATTTATACCGGCTGCACGATATACCGGTTCATCGTCGCGTTGGGCGTCCGGACCGCATAGTTTAAAGTACGTTAGGGGCGGCAAACACCCGCAAACAAATCCTACCCCGAGGGCACACGGGCATAAGGGCGATCCTTTAGAGCTTTATACGGAATCCCGTTGCAAGTTTGCTTCCTCGGATCCGCGGCCGCAGCGGAGGTAGTAAAACATGTCGTCAAAGTACAAAACTTTAACCCCGGGAGGCTGCGTTGCGACGTCCGGTCCGCACCGCGTCCCGTCATTTACGGACGTCGTTACGCGCCTGGTTGGAGAACGTCCTCGTCGATGCCGTGCAAGCTTCATAGCCTGGGGCGGTCGCATCGTGTAGGTGTATAAAAATCCAGTAAAAGTACATCCAATATAAAAATATAGAGACCCTGTGTGTAACGCGAGCCTCGGAAGGGATTGAAAATGTCACCTGTTTCCTCGTTCATAGTGAATTTTGTTTGATATTTATTATTTGTATCTGTCGAATTTTGATTCGATTTCACTTGGAATCGTAAAGTTTTGAAAAATTCCAAGTCTGACTGATCGATAATTTCATCCATAATTTTTGTCCATCTTTTGTCTATTGCAAACTTTTTTCATCATCCCGAAAATAGAATCATTTCCAATGCTAAAAAGTGACTTTGAGATGACTGGTGGTATCTTTTCCTCTCCTCGAAGATATGCGGTGGCGCAGGTCAGGGTATTCGGTGTGAACCACCATGTGTTACCTCGATACGTTACTTTAGCAATAACAGATGCACGAGACGGCCGGAGACCCGCCAGGACGGAATCGATAGGCTCCGACCTACCTCATCGCGGGAATCGACAGATATGATAAATATGCCTTCCTCGAGTCATCGAGACGTACGTTAAGGGTTCGTCGAAATTGTGTGCAGGTTGGGTTGGGCTTTAAGTTTTGGGTTTCGAGTTGCAGGTTTTAACGACCCTCGTGATTGTCGGAGCTCTAGCTAGCTAGCCCGCAGCATCGAGTATGGTATCCGGTTGGGTAATTCACGTGGTTAGAGCAAAGAGCAGGTAAGTATACTATATGTATTCAAAATTACAAGAAAATTACTCAATTTTTATTTAGGTATTCAGCCATGTGCGGTTGATTTGCAAGCATTTTAGAAAAAGTACTTTTTTTTTACTTTCTTCTAAAGTGTTTCAGAATGAAATATTTGGTAAAACTGTCCAAAGTATTTTTGTAGCAATAAATTTAGGAAAGAGTACTTTTTTACTTGCGATTGAGTGCAAGTGTATGGATTGATGGTAAAGTACTTTTGCTGCTTAGACTTACAATAAATTTACGAAAGAGTACCTTTGCTTCCAGTCAAACTATTTGAAGTACACTCTATAGTTTATATCGGTTGAAAAGTACTTCTCTATTTATGAAGCGAGTGTTTAATATTTAGGAATAGTGCTTTTGCTGCTCTAACTCACAGTCAAACTGTTAGAAGTACTTTTTCCAAAGATAAATGTACGAAGTACGAGGGCCGGATACACAGTATACTCGTATACTCGTAAAAAAGTACTCTTTTACTTTCAGGAAAACTATTCGAAGTACAATCTAGTTCGTAACAGTTTCAAAGTAGTTGCGTGTTTATGAAGTTAGTGTATCAAATTCAGGAAAAGTACCTTTACTGCTAACTGACAACAAAATTCTCAAAAGTATACCTAATCACTCAGACTGTCTGAAGTACTTATGAATAAATTTATGTGAAAGTACTCCTTTGTTTTACGGAAAACTATATTTGAACTAAAATCTAGTTTGTATCGATTGAAAAGAACTTCAATGTCTGTCAAATTTTAGGAAAAGTACTTTTGCTTCTTTGATTGACAGCAAAGTTCTCAAAAGTACTTTTTCCAAAGTTAAATGCAGGAAGTAAAGAGAATACACAGTATCCTTATGTATAATCATTCAGACTGTCTGAAGTACTTATGAATAAATTTATGTGAAAGTACCTACTCCTTTGTTTTACGGAAAACTATATTTGAACTAAACTCTAGTTTGTATCGATTGAAAAGAACTTCCATGTTCATGAAGTTAGTGTGTCAATTTTAGGAAAAGTACTTTTGCTTCTTTGATTGACAGCAAAGTTCTCAGAAGTACTTTTTCCAAAGTTAAATGCAGGAAGTAAAGAGAATACACAGTATCCTTATGTATAATCATTCAGACTGTCTGAAGTACTTATGAATAAATTTACGAAAACGTGCTACTTTGCTTTAAGGCGAACTCTTTGAAGTCCAGTTTGTATCAGTTGAAAACTACTTTCGTGTTTATGAAGTTATTGTTTCAAATTGAGGAGAAGTACTTTTAGCTAGCCTCATTCAAACTGCTCGAACGAACAACTGTTTCAATTACCAACATTCGGTGGAAGTGAATTCGAATAGGAAATCTAGGAAGTACATTCAGATACCTGAACTGTTTGCAATACTTTTTTGAAACGTGGTTTTGAAACTTTTGATACCGCTTCCTCAGATGTGAGCAGTAAAACTGTCGAAACTGACCAAAATTACTATTCAGAGAGGAAAAAAAACCTTTAATTGATATCTACTGAAAAAAGTACTTTGTTCGAATCATTAGAATTCTGTTCATCCTTTGCCTGATGGAAACCCTTAAAAATAAAACGTTTTATCGAAAAGTTGTTCGCCTTTTTTCATTTCCCCAAGTACCCACATACACTGACCCATATACTAAAGTAGTTTAAAAGGTTTCAAACGCAAACCAGGCTCTCCAACAAATCCCGGTACGAGTGTCGGTCGAGTAGGCAGATATCCGTGTACGTGTTTGTCCATAAATTACTCACAGGCAATTTAACACTTTGTTAACGTGCCTGACTCGTCACGTACGAGTGAATATAGGCCCGAGGTACTTTCCTCCGTTTTTACCCGAAACGGTCGGGGTTGATGTTCCCCGAGGCAGTCATACTGTATGCGAAAAAAGGAGAACGACGCAACAAGAAGGAAGAAAAAAAAAGACGTTTACTCGCAGATTGCGTCACCAGTAACGAAAGGGAGGCTGCGCGGAGGCGTATTCTGCAAATGTTTGTTCTGCAGGGGAAAAACGGAGCAAATTCTCGAACGTGTTCGTTGCCTACGTATTATGTACATAACGACTTTTAACACAAGAGCAAACTGCAGAGCAACCCTCATCCCCGGACTGAATTCTGAACGGATTCCACGCCGGCTCAATTTATACCCTATCAATTTGAGCCGGGGGGGAGGCATCGACCTTAATTGACTTCGAAGGACAAAGAAGAAGAAGAAGAAGAAGAAGAAGAAAATTAAATAGACAACTGAAGCCAGTGGAGAAGTATTCTTTCAGCAGCGTTTTTGGCCACCCACCATTTGTGACCAGTTCTTAAGGGTTGATTACTTATTTCTGGTGCTTATATTTCATCAAAATGTTCGATTACTAGCATAAATATGGCCTGAAGAAAGTCTAGGATACAGTTTTTCAGTAATCATTTAGTTCCGAACCAATTTATTCAAAGGTTGAAGCGTGTTTTTACCTTTTGTACCGTTTTTGGCCACTGCTTCTTTGGATCCACTAATGGATCAATTGATGGCCAGAGACGCGGTACTAAGGTGGCCAAAAACGGTGAATTTACCCTACAGAGAGAATTATTGCTCGATATACGCGTTTCGTGAAATATTCGGTTTAATTTTTATCATTTTTCTCAGAACTGGCCACCCTCAGCTATTGTGTAAAGAAAATAATAACTGCACACGGCTCGGTTCCCCGCTGGTAGTATTGCTCTGGGTGTTTGCTTTCAGTTCTTTCGGTCCCTGGTATAATATAATAAATTGCATCGGATAGCCCAAGAGCGAGAGAAAGAGAGTGAGAGAGGAGAGAAGTCTGTAGACTGTAGATTGGAGTCGGTGCCGAAACGAAGATGTACGGTCTTGTGCAGCCCGCCGGCGACCTCGGCGTACTTTTCTACTCGAAAGTAAGTTCGTGGTCGTTTTTATCTGCGGGGAATATCGATCACGTGAAAAGTACGTTTCTCGTATACAAATTATACTCCGTAGAGGCAGGAGAAAATACGGTGAAAAAAAAAGGAGAAAGAAAAAAGGAACCGAAGACCAAGGATCAATCAAGGAGACGTACTGCCTCGGACAGAATCTGTGCCTGAGACCGAGAGGGTAGTTTTAGCTTTGAAATCCAATGCCCCATTACCGTTGGGCTGTTTCAACAATTTTAAACTCTGAAAAGAATTCGGGACGAACAGACCCAAAGAAGAAAAAAAAAGAGTACGGAAAATTGTAAAAGGTCGAGGAGAGAGGATACTCCGAACTCGGCGACTGCGGGAAACGGACTGAAAATTAACTGCGAGACATTTCTTGGGCATACAAGGGTTCTTTTTTCAAATCTGGAAGCCCTTTTATACAAAGAAAGCAAAAATGAGGAGGATCAGTTGACTCGTATTAAATCCGTATACGGGGTGGTCGAAATAAAAAAGACACGTTTTTCGGAGACTCTGTGTAGCTGCACGTTTTCCCCCACGCGGACACACTTAGAGGTCTCCCTACCACGAGACACCAGCGAAGCCCCCACTCCTGATTTTAGCGGCTGCTTCTACTTTTTGAAGAATTTTACTTTCACTTTTTCGTCGATATCTCGATTCCGTTCGCTCTGAGGTCAAAAATGCTATGAGCCAAATTTGAAGCTCACAAAATTCGCTACAAAAAAGGTTTAAACAAGCTTTCGCTTAAAGATGAGCGTTTCGAAGATATAGGCTTGAGAAGCTGAGATCAGAATAGTTGTTGAAATTGTTTTACTTACAATTGGGTTGACTCTTTCGTCTACATCTCGCTACCGATCGCTCTGACGTCAAAAATGCTTTGGATCAAACTCGGAGCTTACAAAATTCTCTACAATAAAGGTTCATTCAAGCTTCCGCGTAAAAATGACCATTTTAAAGATACAGGCTCGACAAGTAGAAGTCAGAATAATTGTTGAAATTATTTGACCTAGTTTTACTTTTTCGTCTACGTCTTGCTTCCGTTTGCTCTGAGGTCAAAAACGTGCTGAATTAAATTTGGAGCTTACAAAATTCTCTACCAAAAAGATCTTAACAAGCTTTCGCATACAAATGACCGTTTTGAAGATACAGGCTCGAGAAGCTGAGGTCAGAATATAATTGCTGAAATGAATTCTGAGAACGGTTTTTCATCCGATTTGAGACGTTCCACCCCGTAGATGCGTAACCTGCAACTCGATTAAGAGAGGGTTTCGCCCAGCGTCTAATTACATATCTGCAAACGGTAGCAATTAAAGTTTAATTTCCAAGATGAAAACAAGAACTTTTCTCACATCACCGTTATACCTCGGCCACAACTGGGTTATTTTTGACCTGCGCAGAGGTTGTAATTTCTCTCAACCTTCCCTTCAACCTGACACAGACAGGTTCTAGCAATAATGAGAGCGGAGAAAAAAAAATTCTATTAACAATTTCATAACTTCGCCTTCCGGTTGGCTGGAATCTTCGAGCTCCCAACCCGATTCGCGGACTCGAGATAAACGGGCCTAAATTGCTCGTAGGCAAATCACTCCACTAACTTGCGGATAACGGTACCATTTTCCGCACCCGTGACCAAATCCCCGAGACGTCGATTCCCCGCGACCACGTCACGTCGAACACGATTAAAACCCCGACTTTTACACACGAAATTGCACAAGTTGTCGGATAAATGTCTGCGCATATTTAATCGGTGGTGAAATTATCACAAGGTCGCAAAAAATTGCGTTATTTATTTTGTTGCCAGCTATTCTTAATTTTGCAAATCTGGCCTCATGTCAGATTCTTGATCAGCGGTTCGAAAAACCTCCGAGTACCAATTTTCATGAGATTTCGAACGCTTTGAATTTCGCAAATCTGACTTCAGATTCGTGATCAGTGACCCAAAAATCGTTCGAGTAGCAATTTTCATCGAAATCAAAATGTTTTTTTTTGTTTTTGCAGCATATCGAATACGTCAAATGAAAATTTTGCAAAACTGACTTCAGATTCGTGATCAGCGATACAAAAAACCATGTGGTGCCGAATTTCCGATGATCCGGTCTCCAAGAGATCGTCATTTTTTATTGCATTTTTAGGAATTTTGTGATTCGAATGATTAAAAAAGTACCGAACCGATCAAAGTCAAAATCTAATCAGTTTCAAGTTAAGAAAAGCTCTGTCGATTCTCTGGACCTGAAAACGTGGAGACAGGGAAGTTAAAAACGAGTCGACCCACTCGGTCTGACCACAACGCGCCTTTACTACTCGCCACGTCGAGTCGAGGGTCGATGGTATGCGGAACCTTTTGTATTCTGATCAAATAAACGTTGATTGTGGAGGGACTTTGGTGTATTTTCGGCTCCTTTGAACTCGAGATGAAGAAACAGATATGCGAATACGGTGCAGTATGATTATACCTGGCAATTAAATCCGAGCTTTATCTCCTGGCTTTTGTGATAAGCCGTCTTATGAGATTGAAAAAATAATTAAGAACGCGATGAATATTCAACTTTGATGATTTAAGTCTGCGAGTCAGGGAAAGCCTGTGATAAAATGAACGCAATTTGTGTGATATACTCACAAACTCGTTGACCCCGAATCATCCTCGTTGCGATTTTTGCGGACTGATAAAGCCGGCAGACTCGTAGCCTCGAAGGGCGGTCGACTGAGGTCTGAAAAATATTAAATAAACCGTCGAATAAATGATTCAAACCCCGAACCCACGCGTTGACCGAACCCCTCGCTCACCTATGCTGGAGTCATAGTGGTCGCTGTGACGTCCGAACGGTGGCAACCCTTCCTCGGTTCTCGAGTGAGTTCTCCTGCGGGCTCCCTCCTGGAACAGAGATAAACATTTATTTTTTTACTCCAAAATGACAATTTTAATTAAAATCGAATAATTTTTGCTTATTTTTTATTTGCCGTTTTTCGCCGTCAATTTGAATTTCGCAATTACGACGTAAAATTCGAACTCTAAGAAACCCAAAAAAGTGTGATATACCCGAGGGGGAAATAACTCGTTGAATTGACGTGTCACGTGTCAATGGTATGTGAATTAATACAAATCGATCGAAATTAAGGCGAATTGAATGAATCAAATCAATTATTTCGAATCTATGTGAATCATTTCGAATTGAGAAGACGTGTAGAAAATTGGGTAAAACTAATCGAAACTAATTCGAATTGACACGGATTGAATGAATTATTTTACGAACCGACATGAATTCATTCGAAAATTAACGAAAATTGTTCCGAATTGATCGGAATCAACTTGAATTTGGGCTGAAGTGATCTTGTAAATATATCGCAAATCAATTTTAACTAACGTGTATTATCAAGATTTTATTGAGAATTGAAGGATTAATTCGAATTATAGTGAACTAATTTGAATGACAATAAAATATTCAATGCGAATTATAGTGAATTGATTTGAATCAAAGTTCGTTAAATTGGATTGAAAATATGAATGCGAATTAATTCAAATTAAAAAATTGATGTTTCGAGCCCGGATCGAGTTACAAATAATATACCCCCCGGATATACCAATTTTTGGTGCAAATCAATTGTTTCCCGAATATCTACCAACACGTTTTTGTTCGTAGAAAAATTCGAAACCCTTTTCAACCGCAATAGAAAAATGTTTGCCCATCGTGAGTCTTCTTATTGTTACCCGTAATAATCACACCTAAGTTAGTCCATCGTGATAGTCACACCGGATCAATTTGGCCCGAGCAAACTTTGAGCGATTATACTGAAGCAAGACGACGGGTTATATTTCCGTATGAAAATTCAGGAACATAATTTGAACATTGAAAAATATTCTCTCATCGATGAAACCGTGAATATTTGTTTTTTGGTACGAGAAAAAAATTGTTTGAAAAATCACGGTTTTCTACTAAAAAAATTCATAACTTTTTCAGTTTTCAATATTTTTCCGCAATAATTCAGAACTATAGTCTCCAGTTGTAGTACTTTCATTGAAAAATTGTTCAATACCGTGTCTTCCAAAAAGTATATTCATATTGAAGGTTTAACTCGATGATTCGGGGCTTAAAAGGATGAAAGAACGTGACACGTGTAATTTGTTTGTACATTTTTCTGTTTTTACCAGTTTACTTATACCTACTTTTATTATTCTATTGAAAAATGAATCCGAGCCAAATTGGAGGTGATTATTACGGGGAACCTTGTAATAATAATGAGAAGTACACGATGCACGCTCCGACGACGTCACCCCTATGATGATAAGGATTAGCTAGGGTTTCTTATTGTCGAATGAGTTTCAAAGCTGAAGGTCTCGTTATACGTGTTTTAGAAGACGCTTGAAACTGGCTTAAGACAACCCCGGGTAACGCATCTCTAATTAGAGCATGAAGCCACGAAGAAATAACCAAGCAACTTCAACTTCAAGTTTCAACTTCAAGTTTTGACAGTTTTTTCCCCCCTAAAAGAAAAGAAAAAAAAGAGAAGCCCGCGGTCTTTTCTCTACGAAAATTGATGAGTCATTATACAACAGCATATGACAAAAACAAAATGTACGATGACGCAGACGCAGATTTGTATAAACCGCGGCCAGTGATAAAAGAGCGGAGTCTGCATCAAACGAAATGAGATACATCCGATGCATGCATGGGGGCTGATGTCTGACATCTTTATCTGCCGTTTGAACGTCCCGTTAGATATCAAGGCTGCCTTTTGTGGTTTCGGGTATCCCCGGCACGTTCATATATTCACGGGGTGGAAAAATGGGGGATGACTGCCGCGGGTATCATGAAGCCGTCCGGCGATCGATATTTAATTATCCGCGAGGCGAAATATTGTCGTAATTGGATCTTTATAAGGAGCATGAGTCGACCCCCCCAAGCAGAGCCGGTGAC
>JAFFZH010010176.1:2000-20724 GCA_018420115.1 Euura saliciscinereae | reverse complement strand
TTGTGTTGTTATTATTATTGGTTTTTTTTTTTTTTTACTTTTGACATCAAAAAAGCAGTAATAAACGACGATGTATAATAATAATAAATAAAGTATGAAATGTAAATAATGGGTATTTACAAACATGTAAGTGGCAAAAAAGCTATAACAGAGACAAAGTAATTCTTTGCAATCTTATTTTTTGTCTTTTTTTTTCATTTAGTTTCGTTTTTTTTTTCATCATAATCATCATCGTCATCATCATCATCATTTCTATAATACCATACTGCAGTCTATAATTTCAAGTATGGCTCGCGACTTTATCCGGCTTGTCATCCTTATTATACATAGTTACCGCAATCCCATTCGACTAATTAACAATGATCATAATAGTCCCAATAATACACACAGCAATAATAATACATAATTGGAAGAAAAAAAAAACAACAAAAAGAAAAAAGAAGAATAGTAAAAACAAATATATATTGTGAGACATCTCATTCTTGTACCCAGATTGCCACTCGCCACAATTATCAACAAAAATCATAGAATGCATTATAGAATTTAGTATTATATTTATCGTGATAATTCGACTATATAATATTCTTTAACTAAGTCCCGAAATAGTTATTAGTAATAGGACATTCCTAATTAACAACGATCCTACACGCTACTGTAAGATTACCTAATTCTTTTTTCTTTTCTTTTCTTTTATATCAATTTTTTTTTTATTTTTATTCTTAAGAAAAAAATCTCAACGATTTTTTTTTCTTTTTTCTGTAATACGTAGTCATGTACAACTTGCTAACGACACGGTTCAAATTCTTGTTATCACCCTCATTGCCAGCGATTAACGATCCAGTCAATACTGTGTACGTATGATAAAACCTTGTAAACTGACTCCTTTGATCTTTTTTTTTGTACAATAGTACCAAGCCTTTGTTTTTAAATTGAATCTTCGGAAAAATGCGGGATGATTCATTGCGTTATACGAACATTACAAGGTATCGTATTTAATTGGAATGTTTGTTTTTCCACGTAAAGATAAAGACTTAAAAACTTCTTATGTCGAAATCTTGTTCCTCTTTTTTTTCTACTTTTTCTTTGTTCATTTTCTTAAATAAAAAGATATCTAAAATTTTATCATCCCGCATTTTTTAAACAGTGATCGGAGAGTATTCGTACTGGTGGCTTGTGATCGATGGAGATTCGTCTGTGAAGACTAAAAAAAACTCATCAGCCTGCCTCTCGTCTTTACAAGTTACCACCCCATTCGATTCAACAATAATTAAAAAAAAAAAGTTGTATATCAACGAGTGTAATTGCATAGGTACTGAGAAAACACATCAGTGTCGAAAATCCAGTTCTCTGTTTTTCATTTTCAATTTCAAAGATCTCAATAATCTCCGAAAATTATTCATTGGCATTAATTAATCATCTATAATTACTTCATCATCCTTCGTTTTTTTTCTCTTTTATACTTAAAAATCTAATAAATTAATCTACTGCGCTGGTGGTTGAGGATCGCTGGATAAATTCGGGTTTGGATAAGGTGGCAAAAACGGATAATTGGGATAAGGGGGCGGTGGTGGGTGGGGAAAGGGGGGATAATAATTCGTCGGATGCGTAGGCGGCGGAGGTGGGTAGCCCCTGTGCATGTAGGGATCCGCCGCTGGCGATGGACCATGGAAAGCCGAGTAGACCCTCGCGTACTCCGCGTCATAAGTAGGCCCGGCGAACGCGGGATATCCAGGAGCTGCTGAATAAGAAACACAATTATATCACCATGAAATATAAAAATTCTCAACCATCGACACATACCACCGGCAGTGTAGGCCGTAGACGACCCAGGGGCGGCTGGGTAATGCTGAGAATAAGCGTCGTAGGGTCCCGGAGGATACGGTCCGGGGTACCTTGCGTTCGTAGGATGGCTGAACGCGGTTGGCGCGTGAGTCTCTTCTCTGGGTTTTGGTGCCTCGGGAACGGGAGTCTTCGCCTTATTGTTTGCCTTAGCGGGATCCTCCAGGCCCCTCGGGTTTAACGTTTGCTGATAGCCGGCTACCGCGGGTGTAGAGATGGTCTGAGTTTCCTTAGGCTTTTCGGGCTCCACTCGACTCTCTTTCGCCGGTTCCGGAGGCGGTCTTAGACCCGCTTGCGGGGGAACGCCGGAGATGTAAGTTCCGTAGGGTTGACTCAGCGTCCGAGATCTAGGGTCTGGATAATCGTAGTATCCGGGATACTGAGAGTATGGATAAACTTGTGGCGCAGTCTCCGGAGCCTTTAGAGAATCTGGCTCCGCTCTCGGCGTCGTTGAGCCAACAGATTCGGGATTTATCGTGTCTAGAACCGGTTGAACAGGTAGAGGCTCCTCAAGTATCACATCGTCGTTTGAGCTATCGATCTGAGGTTTGTGGCTCGGAAAATTGTGTCTATAATTTTTCAGCGATGTTTTAGCCGGCTCGTTAACAGTCTGACATTGTTGTTCGACCCCAACGAGAGGAGGATCTTCTTGAATTTCGTTCATCTGACACTGCAAGGTCGTTCGCGTGTCTTGAATAATGTCAGAGGGGTAAGATTCGGTCCTGTTGTCTTTTTCTTCCGACTGTTTCCGAGGCGTTGATTCAGAATCTGCATTCGACGATCTGTTAGAGTCCGTTCTCGTGTATTCAGAATTCGATCCAGCCTCGCCGACGATGTCTTCTAGTCTGACTTCTTCGACCCTCTGTTCAGTCCTGAGCTGACTATCGGAGGAGTTTGAGTTATCGCCTAGAGAAGATGAGTCTATGGGTTCCTGCTTGACTTTCGGTAGTCGCGAGAGAGAGACTTGATTAGTCAGGTTCACATGGCTGGAATAGGGCTTGGCAGTCGCGGTAGCGACGGGCCTCGGCCTCCTGGTTGGCTCTTTGTCGGCAAACGGCTTGAACCCAACACCACTGGTCGGTCTCCCCAACGGCGGTCTACCGCTGCCTGGTGAAGTCGACGACTTTGGAATGATCGATATTGCGGAATTGTTTCTCAGAGGAAAGCCCACCTCTGCGTTCTGTTTTCTTTGTGACATCGACGAAACTCCTGTTGGAAAAAATCGAATAAACGTTAAAAATTGCTCATTTCTTCATGGTAAAGACTCAATGTTTACCCTTTTTCGGCTCTTCGTCTCGCTTCTGTTGATTCAGCTTCAGAGCTGTTCTGATGGCGATTATCTTCCCAGACTCTAGTTGCATGTATATTCCCTTGGGACTCTTAAGCACCATCACTCGCTGACCGGCCTTCAGTACTATACTGCCTTTGTCGGGCGAATTAGTCGGTATAACGACGTCCAGTGGCAAAGTCATCTCCTGAGCACTCATTCCCTGTCTCTGCCAGACCTCGGCTGGAATCCATCTGCTACCACCGACTGTGCGAGTGCCAAGTCCCTCGGCCCCACGCTGCTGCATCGGCCTCACAGAGGCCACTGGTCTGGTTGTTCCCCCTGCTTCTCCGCCTCTTATTGCCCGAATTTGGAGCCCTCCTGCTGTTGAAGAGATAAAACAAGGTTTAAAAACGGTTTTGAATTTGTTACAACGATAAAAAGTTTGTTTCTATTACCTCTGCTCGCAGTATTTCCAGGAACGTAGTTGTAGCTGGGCCTGGAGCAAGTGGCTGCCATTTTTTCGAGTTCGTATCCTCTTCTGGCGAGTCTTTTCTCAGCCTGGCTTAGCTTCTTGTCTTTTCTATCGACGAGAAGACTCTCGTGTCTGAACGGTTGTTTGGTGAGTAGAGACGAGTGTTTTTCAAGCAGTGTGTGCATCACGGGATCGGCATATCCGTCTTTAGTCTGAGAGAAGTCTTGCACTTGGCTGTCCTCTTCCCAGTCCCATGAGAGAGTGGCGGCCTCCTTCAAGGAAAGATGAGCGTCGGGGTTGCATTGATCCACGACGCGGTCCGCCATTCCTTGCTTGCTAATTTGTCTGTCGTAGATTTTTCTCTCCAAACAATTGTCCGTGACGAGCCTATAGACGAAGCAGGGTTTCCTCTGACCGTATCTGTAGACTCTGCACACGGCTTGAGTGTCATGGCAAGGATTCCAAGATGCGTCGAAAACGATGGCTCGATTAGCGCCGACTAGATTGATTCCGAGGGAACCAGCTCTAGTCGAAACTAGGAACAAATGGATTTTCGGATTGGCGTTAAACTCGTTTATCAGCTTCTCTCTCTCCAATGCACTGGTGCTACCGTCGAGCCGATAATAGTTTACATTCTTCGCCCAGTCCTCTACCCGCCCGTCTTCGTGCTTCAGGCTGTTTCTTGCCAGAAAATCTTCCACCAAGTTCAGGGTAAAGAGGGACTGAGAGAACGCTAGAATTCGGTCTCCTAGACGAACGGCTTCCTCTAGAATACAGAAGAAGATTGACATCTTTGCCGACGCGTCGATCAGCCCGGGCACGTAGCCTTTCATCAGGTCCGTCGCCCAGTCGTAGGGAATGCCAGGGTCTTCCTTTCCCATAGGAGAACTCTTGGGATCCTTGTCTTCGTCCTTGTTGAGTATTTCATCGTCAGATTTATCCTCTCTCTCCTTATCGATCAGATCATCCCTCTCCTCTTCCTTGATGGTTTCATTCTGCCTCAAACTGTTCGTTGTGTTTGGATTGACGAGTCCATGAACATTTCGATCGTTGCTCTGAGGCTGAGGAGAAGGTGCGGCGAGATCGGGTCGAGTTGGATCCACCCCGGCGTATCCCTGGGCTCCGCCGCTTCCTGGATTCTGGTTCTGTCCTCCGGGAATATTGTTGGCTTCTTTAGCGCCGTCCTGGGCAGGATTTCGAGCCAGACGAACCCCTGGCTTGACGTCATCAATTCCCGGAGTTTGATTGAACTCGTATCTCTGATTCTGAAAGCCTTGTTGAGAAGGGTAATAATTGTTCTGATATCTGTTGGCTACGTTTCCAGCGTAGTAGTTATCGCTCGTTGTTTCCTGACGGTAATTGGTCTGAGAATAATTGTTCTGCTGCCAGTAAGGATCCTCGGTCTTGAACTGAGTCACCTGCGTCGTTCCTGCCGGATAATTACCCACACCTTGACCCTGCGTCTGTGCAGCATCGTGACTAGGCGCGGTGTATCCTGAAGATTGATTAGCAGCAGGATTTCTGTTCTGCCGATCGGCGTTGTAGTCGTGAGTCTGGCTCTGGCTTTGTGGCCTGACAAAATTCTGTGTCTGATTATCGTTCCTCGGGAAATTCGACGAATTCTGGTTCTGTTGATTGGGAGGATAGTTCTGCCCCTGGCTCTGGGTCTGATTCGGAAAATTCTGAGCCGCTGATCCGTCGCGAGGATAAATCTGCTGGTTCACTTGATTCGGGGCAGCGGTGTAACCCTGGACAGAATTCGTCGTTGGATAAGTCGGATATTCCTGTATCGTGGATAAACCAGCTGTCTGGTTATTCGGCTGGTTCTGGTAAGAACCTTGCGCCTGATTTCCCACTTGTGGATAGTTCGATCCCAGATTAGGAGTGGCAGAATAATTCCTGGTCTGGTCTTGGTACGGGTAGCACTGCGACTGGTAGAGACCGGAAGAATTATAGGCGTTTGCCGAGGGATTCTGCTCCGCCCGATACTCGGAATTGTGAGATCCTGGTGTATTATAGTTCTGGGTTTGACTGGTTGAAACTTGCTCATTGCCCAGATAGTTTTGCGGCTGGTTCTGATATCCTTGAGGATGATTGTAGCCAGAACCCTGTTGGGGAAATGTCTGGAAGGAGGGATTTCCGTATCTCTGTTGACCCTGGTTGGCGTAAAACTCTCCGTACTCCCCCTGCTGCGGGTTATTACCCCCTCTGTAATAATTGCTTTGTTCGTTTTGCCTGTAGTTTTGTCCCTGTCCCTGTCTGCAGTCGTATTCTTGATTTCTCGCGTATCCCTGAGGATAAGCGTTCGGCACGGCCGGATTGGGGTAGGTCGATCCCGTATTTTGAGTCTGTGGTACGGGATAGTTCTGAAAATTACCACCAGCGTTTTGATTCTGGCTGCGATTTTCACCCTCCAGATTATCGTTGCTAGAAGATGACGAGGAGTTTGGCTGCACACTGGCCGCCGGTTTGCTCTTAGGAGTCGCGTTGTTTCCCTTCTTCCCCTTCTTAGACTCTCCCTTTGTCTGACGCGCCTTTGTTCGTTTATTACCGGGTGCCGGTTTCTCTCCCATAGTTTCCTCAAGGTCCAAATCGTCCTCTTCGTTAGCCTGACGTTTCTTCAAAAAGTGATACAACACGTCTGGGTGATTCCATATCTTGCAGCAGACTGCGAACGCCTTGAGCGGATTGGGCACTGCCCTGGTCTTCACGACCTGCGTCATAAACGTGTCGTAAAGCTTGCGTTGGTGCGGAGTCATCCTTACGAGGAGAATGTACTCCTCCTTCCGCGGTAGAGAGACTTGCAAAACGGAGTGAGATCTCCGCTGGACGAACCCTTCCAGAAGAGCGTGTAGGACGTGAGCCCTGTATCTCATCAGTCTAATATCCTGCGGCGTGGAGTCTATGCATTGTCCGTTCTGAATCGGTCGTTCGAACATGTTGCAGAACTCGCTTTTGGTACCGAGGTAATTCGGCCTGACAAAATCCACCATGCACCAATATTCGAGGAGATTATTTTGCAGGGGATAGCCAGTGAGTACGATTCTTCGTTTGGTCCGCATTTGCTTCAGCGCGAGACTGATGCTGGCGTGAGAGTTCTTTATTCGATGTCCTTCGTCGCAGATAACTAGATCCGGTCCTGGGCTGACCAGGGCAGAATGCATGTCTTCCAAGAGACCCTTGTTCTTGTCGTCCTCCTCGACGTCTACCATGTCTTTGAAGGCCTGTCCGCGTTTCCGTTTGGCTTTGTTTGGCTTTTTGAGGGACAATTGGCGGTACAATTCGTACCCGATCAAAAGCACGCCTCCCTTCTTCTGCCATTCTTGTATAACACGGGCTCTGGCAGCCATGCTTTTGTGAGAATCGTTCAAAATGTGCAGCTGAAAGTGACGAGGGCGAAGTTCTTGGCCGATCGGACAATCCACGTTGAACGGTGTCTTGACTTTGTCAGCTTCCTTCTTTTCCGCCGCAGGGTCCTTTCCCAAACCGTCTTCCTCCTTCTTCACGCCTTCAGTACCGTCGATCATCCCGCCTCCCTCCAGCTTTATTCCCTGCTCCACGCTCTGCCCGTATTCTTGTTTTATTTCCCTATCCGTTCCCATAACGTTGCAAGGATAATTTCCAGGGTACATGACTCCAGGTTGAGGAGCTGTAGGCAGACCGTGACAATCCATCTCAGACTTGACTGGATCACAATTGAAATTCGGCGCAGTACCCGGATGATTTCCGTACATCATGTTCATGGACATATCGTTGTGATACTGTTGATTGGGGATGAAATTCTGCTCCCCGCCGACATCTTTGTGGATGTTTTCTTGAGCATGGCATTGCAGGGCCGTCAGTGGGTCGTATCCCTGGTGCGGCATGGTGTTATCGATGATGGGCTGCGCGCAAGGATTGTCTTGAGGCATTCTGGGCGGATATTCCGGTACAGACTGCATCGGGATTCGAGGTGGTTCCCCCTGATTCGCGTTTTCCTCTTTAACGATCTCCTGCTTGACGTCGACCTGAGGTTCAGGCTTGGCTTGACTCTGGCTTTGCGTATCTGGAGGAAGATTAGCCTCGTACGGTAGCCACATGTTGAACTCGGCCAGCCAATTCTGAAGAGTATTAATCGGCATGATGCAGAGAACGGTCTTGGCGGTAGTGCATCGGAAAAATACGTCGCAGAAGCTAGCGACCTGCAGCGTCTTACCAAGCCCCATACTGTGAGCCAGAATGCACCCGAAACCGGAGCTAGTTTTGTACCTATCGATGCTCTCGACGATGTTGTCGTAGAGGAAACGAATTCCTCCGATCTGATGCGGCTTGATAATCCTGGCGACTTGCGGCGCGAGAAAAACGTCCGGTTCCGTATCAGGGTGTCCAACGTTGACCAAAACTCTTCCATGCTCGTCGGGAACGTTGTAACGATCGTTGGTATGCATTCCGGAATTCGACGGATCGTCCTCATTATCAGTCTCTTCTCCTCCGCTAGGATCGCTCAGAACTATACAATCGTCGTCCGAACTCTCGCTAGAGCTGGATATCGTCACCACGTCCTTCCCCTTGGCGGGTTTCTGCACCCTCGGCATACCGGAGACTTTCCTCAACGTGTGCATCTGCTTCTCGCGCAGCGCGTCGTCAGCCTCTGGATCTGACATCTCGGACTCTGAGAAGTCTCTGAACTCTGACCTAAGAGAAGAAGAATAAGAGTAATAATTAATCATTTTGACCGGTGAAGGATAAAAAATAAGCAACAAAGCTCACCTATCCGTTGGCTCCTTCTTTGGGACAACGGGAGAGATGCTGACGGAGGGCGTCATCATTCTGATCCTCTGCTGCAGTAGATTGTTAGAACTACTCGATCTGTTCGGGACCCTGGATATCGAGGTCTGAACCCCAGGCAGGGTGCCTCGTCCCTTTTGCCAGCGCGCAGCCTCAATCGCCTTCCTCTGCTGTTGTTGTTGCTGAGCGTATTGCTGGGAGGAGCTAGTTTGGGTCCCTGACCCCGACCCAGGGCCAGAATTCACCTTCAGAAGTACCGTATTCGGGAGTCTGACCTGCGACGAGGATGGCGAGATGGTAGTCCCGCTCTGATTACCCTGAAGCAGGCTTATCACCCTCGTCTGAGTCTTGTGGTTCTGTCTGTTGATGGCAATCTGCCTTTGTACTTCTCTTATTATTCTCTGCTGCTCTTGGACTCTCCTGAGACGTTCCATCTCCTGTCTTTGAGCAGCCAGAGTCGCTTCGTCAAGCTGATTCTCGTCCATAACTTCCCTGATGTTCCGTCTCATGTTGGATATCTTCTTCTCAACCTTCGACTCGCACTCCGTGTCCGAGCTCTCGCTCTGATCTCCCTTCTTCTGCTTCTTCTTCGTAGACTCGGCATTTTCGGAGTCGCACAGCCTCTTGCTCCCCTCGCCCTCTTCATCCTCGTCTCTGTTCTCATCCATCTTCTCCGCATCCCCTTCGTCCATCTCTGCTTCATCCACAGATTTCCCGAGCAGGTCAGCCTCGCTCACTTCCTGTCCCTCTATCGGCGCTCCTTCGAGCGGCAGACTGTCCAGGATGTTGACAGGCTCAAGGTCATCGTCGTCTTCGTCTTCGTGGTCCAGCATTTGCTTCTCAGGGTCCAACCGGACCCCGATTTGGCTGTCAATGGTCTCGTCGAGATCCATGTCGTCTCCTGACCCCTCGGAATGCACGTCGACGTCGTCCTCGGGGAAGAGTCTCTTCTCCTGCTCTCCGTCCGAGAACTCGGCCCCGGATTCGTCGGAGGTATCGTCATTGGCAGTGACATTGGCTGAGGAATTTGAGCCCGCGGGAACCGCCTGCTCGGCAGAATCCTTTGAACTACGTCCAGGATTGACTCTCTCGATAGTAACGTCTCCGATCCGAGTCAAGAAGCTGTCCATGTCGGAGGAACCGGACATCTTTCGCTCTTGGTCCTCGTCCATGACTGTTTTGACTTGATCAAATCATGCTAACACCGGGTTACTCTCGCTCTCGCGGAATGTAAGTGGGGTTTGTTCAGCTGTCAGACTCGAGGGATCGTCCTGGGAGGATGGGAAAGAGGATAATAACTCGAGGAAAGAGTTTTTTTTGTTCCTTAACCGCGATAACGGTCGTCGACACTAACCACTTTCCCGTTGAAGTCCGGTGAACGACTCGGCGGGATCGATTTACCCCCTGGGGTGTATTTTTCGGCTGATAAATGTTAATTAGTCACTAATTAAAGGATGAAAAAATATTGTAATGACACACCGATGGACGCCATAGCGTCGATGTCGCGGGCGCTTGCTGCTACTGCTGCCGCAGACTCGCAGCAGCCGAAAATTGAAACGTAACTACTAATCTCCCGGTCTCTAGTGCCCCCGAATATCGGGGGTAGATTCATTTAGAATGAAATAACGACAACTGGTCACCGCCGGAGTGAACATTCGGCTGTTTTGGCACATCTCGTACGCTCTCACACGCGTATACTCGACACAACTTTACGCGGCATTTTTACACACTTTCAGAACCTTTTTTTTCCCCAGTCTTCCATCGGACCACCCGCCATCTTGTCAACACCGCGCGTACTTCCGCTAGCAGACAAGGGAGACTCACTTCACGACGCTAAAGACGCGAATTTTCTAATCTTTCGAATATTCTTTCAACCTATCGACTCCGCGGACGAACAATTGAATATCACTCAGGGAATTTCCCGGTTTTTATTCCACGGCTACAAGCGGCCGAAAAATAAATGAAAATCAACATGTGAAGTGTCACTCGCTCTGCACATGTGCGTGAATTGTTCCCGTGGGCGAACGCAAGCGCGTAAAGATGGGACTAGAGTAAATAAAGGGACAGGTAAATCGGGCCTCCTTGTTTTTTTTTATTATTATTATTAAAATCTGTCATAATCAAAGCCTTATATCTACGTATATTATTCAATAGTCAGTTTCAACCGTGTTATCGATTTAAAAAACCTGTGATAAACAAAAGAAACTGTACAGCGTGGTTTTTCTTGAATGATGAAATCTTGTTTCATGAACGAGAGTCGACCTTGGGTTTTGTTTCTCGGTAGTAGCCGTTCAATTGGCAGTCTCGCAAGCGTCGATCCAATCGTTGTAAACGTCAAGAGGTTCCGACAGCAGGTTGATAGTGGTTTGAAAATCCTCCATGCAAACACGGCACGTTATTCTCGCCGTGTTTCTCGACTTGTCCCTGAAATCGTTTGTTTTCAATTTATAAACCATCTCGATCTAACTTCACTCCTTTCGACTCTGTTTACACACATTTTAACCTCGCAAGATTTTTCGTGGTTACAAAACGGGCAGTTAAACTGAGTGTCCAGAGGCTCGATAGCCTTTCGCTTGCTCGGCGGCTTCCTCTTACTCTTTCTCCGTCCCATTCTTCCTCAATTATCGAATAAAAAATCCTCAATATTCTCTGCGAAGTATCTCAATGAGCTAAAAATGACAAAACACAACTCGCTTTCTGTCACCGGCGGGCGACCAACTGAACGTTGCCGCAGATCTCAGTGTGGCCACTGAGAAACAACAGAACATCTATCTCTCTCGGACCGGCGGGGAATCCCACGCCTCTTCTCTTTCTAGCTGGAATCTCATTCAACTGGTCAGACTGTGAGCGGCTGACTTCGGATGGTTCGATTTTATAGCAGACGACGTTCGGGTTGATCGAACATTCTTGAATGTTTTAGGATTATTGAAATGATTAAATAAAGATTGATCAAAATAATTGTTGTTGATGTTTTAAATCCTCTCCTTTAATCGTGGATTCCAGGTGTAACGGAGGGGAGTTACTGTCATAACGATTGAATAAACGGTATTTAATCTCCCCCGTGACCTCCGAGCCCCGCAGTACACGGGCGTCTCGCAGTTTCCGGTATAAACTGACACAAGGAGCCAGCAGCGTGCGGATAAAATCCGGTGTGGAGAAAAAAAATTTCCAAGTTAATGCGGATTTTTATCCATACCGTACGGACGGTGTGTAAATCTGGAGTCCGGTACGGAATAGCGCGTTCAAGTTTATCCGATAAAGCATCAAACAATCTCGCTCTCGCTTCGAGGTTATATTCCGACGGTACTCCGAAGTGGGGATCGAAGAAAAATCACAGAAAAGTTAAACTGCATTTCCATATCCAGGGTATGGCTGATCCGAAGATGGAAGAGATCCTCGCGCCGCTCAGGTCGAGCGTCAAGGAACAGGTAGGCGCCATATGGTTCCGAATAATCGGCGTTTTTCGGTTGTTTAGACTCCGAATTCCTCAACAAAATCATTCTTGCATCATCAATTTAGACTCTTTTCCTCTTCTTTCTCCCAGGGCGACCTGGTCCGGAAGTTAAAAACCGACGGAGCCCCAGATTTCGATGTGAAAAAGGCCGTCGCCGAGTTAAAAGCTCGCAAAAAGCTCCTCGAGGACAAAGAACTGTCTCTGATCCCATCCGCCGCTACTTTTGATCGTGCTAAAATGGAGGATCTACTGAAACGACGGTTCTTCCTCGACCAGTCGTTCGCGATTTACGGAGGTATCACTGGACAGTACGATTTCGGGCCCATGGGCTGCGCCTTCAAGTCAAACTTCCTCAGCGCTTGGAGAAGCTTTTTTGTCCTTGAGGAACAGATGCTGGAAGTTGACTGTTCGATCCTGACTCCTGAGCCGGTGCTAAAAGCCTCCGGTCACGTCGACCGGTTCGCAGATTTGATGATAAAGGACGTTAAGACCGGCGAGTGCTTCAGACTGGACCATTTCATAAAGGCGCATCTTGAGAAAGTCGCGGCGGACAAGAAAACCAGCGAAGATTTGAGGGCGGAACTAGCGGATATCGTCATCAAGCTCGACGGGATGACGAAGGACGAGTTGGCGGCGGTTGTCGCGAGGTTTGAAATGAAGTCGCCGATAACTGGGAACGATCTGACGCCGCCGATCGAGTTCAATCTGATGTTCGCCACCCAGATCGGACCCTCGGGGCTCATAAAAGGTTTTCTGAGGCCCGAAACGGCGCAGGGAATTTTTGTAAACTTCAAGAGACTGCTGGAATTCAATCAGGGAAAACTGCCGTTCGCCGCTGCGCAGATCGGAAACGCTTTCAGGAACGAAATTTCGCCGAGATCTGGGCTAATCAGGGTCAGAGAGTTCACTATGGCCGAGATCGAGCACTTCTGCGATCCGAGCGACAAGAATCACCCGAAATTCGAGAGCGTGAAGGCCACCAAGATGCTTTTGTACTCGGCCTGTAGCCAGATGGACGGAAAGAGCGCGGAGTACATGGAAATTGGGGAGGCGGTAAAGACCGGTCTGGTAGACAACCAGACTCTGGGATACTTCATGGCCAGGATTCAACAATTCCTACTCAAGGTCGGCGTCGATCCGTCCAAACTCCGATTCAGGCAGCATATGAGCAACGAGATGGCCCATTACGCCTGCGACTGCTGGGACGCGGAGTGTCTCACCTCCTACGGATGGATCGAGTGCGTCGGATGCGCGGATAGGTCCGCTTTCGATCTCACCCAGCACACCAAAGCCACTGGGGTGAAGCTGGTTGCAGAGAAGAAACTGGCGGAGCCTAGAGTGGTCGACGTGACCGAGGCAGCGCCCAACAAGGGCGTCTTGGGCAAGGCCTTCAAGAAAGACGCCAAGGTCGTTCTGGACGCTCTGGCCGCATTGGACGAGGCAGGGATCGCAGAACTTGAGAGCAAGATCAACGGCAGCGAAAATTTCGAACTTTCCTTGCCGGACGGAACTTCGGCCCAGATCTCGAAGGACATGGTGTCGATAAAACGGTACCAGAAGACTCTCCACGTCGAGGAAATCACTCCGTCCGTTGTCGAGCCTTCGTTCGGCGTCGGCAGAGTCATGTACGCCGTTTTTGAACACAATTTCAAAATGAGGGAGGGAGACGAGCAGAGGACGTACTTGAGTCTACCACCAGCAGTCGCGCCGCTGAAGTGCTCGGTCTTGCCGCTGAGTAACAACACGGAATTCGGACCGTTTGTGAAGAAGCTTTGTAAGTATCGGGCTTTCATCGCGAATCGAAGCATCTGCAGGCTGGAAAATTCTCTTTTTCATCATTTCAGCCCAGGATTTGACCGCGCTGGACGTTTCCCACAGAGTGGACGATTCCTCGGGAAGCATAGGCAAGAGGTACGCGAGGACGGACGAGATCGCGATACCTTTTGGTATAACGATAGATTTTGATTCCCTCAAGAGTCCCAACACAGCGACTCTCAGGGAACGGGACAGCATGGGTCAAGTTAGGATAAACGTGAGTGTCGGCCTTTTGTTTTTCCAGATGAAAAAACAGAGTAAGAAGACTTGAGACTTTAGTTTGTTAATTGTTTCAACTGTTATTGTTGTTTCAGCTTGACGAGCTACCGATCGTTGTGAAAGACTTGTCTCTGGGTAAAATAACTTGGGATCTCGTAGCTAAAAAATATCCAAAGTTTGAACAACAAGAAGCTGCAAGGGCGTAAAAAAGTGGGAGAAATTATTTATAACTTGAATAAATAGGTTTCGCATTTTCTACACAATACGTAGAACCGGAATAAAAACGAAATTCGATATTCGTTTCGCCGCTTTTGACTAAATACCCGAATTTCATTACAAACTGTGGAATATTTACTCTTTTCCTGTTCAGATTCTGAGCAGTAATTAAATTTCATTTGGGAACTAGAGTATAAAAATTAACTGTAATATTCGTATAAACTGCATTATTCATATTTATTTAGCAAAATTGAAGGGGATCATTGAAAAGATTACAAGTAAACATTATTATGCGCCCTCTCACAGAAAAAAAATATTTATCCCTCATAGAATTGTGGCAATTTATCCCCAAGAATAACTCGTCGTTCGACGCCGTCTTTAGTGATTATTCCAAGCCTCACGACACCTCCACTGCTGCCGTCGCGCGACATCGCCAATGCGAGAGCTGCGGGGATGAAACACACGTTAATAATTACTTGGAAGTTGTTTAAAATCGATAGCGAGATGGAACGGAGCCACTCACTGTTGCTGACCAGCTCGATAGTCTGGTCCTTGGTCATGTTCGGCTTGTAATGCGCGTCGACGTAACCGTAGACGTAGCTAGATCCGGATCCACCAATGGCGATCGACTGGCGAACGCACATTCCACCCAAAGGAATGCTGTAGACTTGGCCACCCTTGCGACGGTCCCAACCGGCCACCAAGATTCCAGCCATTAGGGAGTCGCGATAGTTGTAGCAAAGCTCACGGAACACGTTCGCGCTAGTCTCAACCAAGGGCTGCTCTCCAAGCTCCATTCTGTTGGGATACAGAGCGCGAAACGTTAAAGTAGCAGGCAGTTTGTTCCGAGGAAAAGAAAGCCTCAACTCCTAATTTTACTATCAGGATTGTCAATGACTTTGAGTTTCGAAATTATCTGACTATTATAATCACTGAAAAAACTTCCTTTTCAAGAATTTCTCTCAGTAACTTATAGACTAGAATTTCAAGAATTTCCCTCAGTAATTTATAGACTCGAATTTCAAGAATTTCGAGAATTTCTCTCAGAAATTTATAGACCATTGTAGAATATGTTTCGTAAAAGAATGTCTTCTTCTTTTCAATGGATTTTTGAAACACTTCTGGGATCAAGATATGTATTTGAACAAGAAAGATTTCAATGTTCTTTCATCGTAGAAGGTTGACGATTTTTGGATCTGACGTTTTCTAGTGATTTGATAAATAAAAATAGATTTTTGTCTCAGAACAAAAAACCTGGGTAGCTCCCATTAGACTCGGTTCAAGATGTGGTTTGAAAAATGATCAAAATTCAATCACAGATTGTCTTGAATATGAGAAACTGAACATTCAATTGGCATGACTAAAAATTTGCTTGTGATCAGCTCATTTATAATCAAACCAAGCGATGTTTGAATTAATTAATTAGTTGCGGTGAAGACAAGTTTGAATATAATTTTGATGATAAAAATGCAATGATCAGGGTTTTGGAATATTGAACGAGTTCATTGATTTTCCTAATTATCAGCTTTGATATGATCGATTCGAACACAAATTTAGCCAATGATGAATAAATTATTATAAGTAATAAATAACTTATGAAATTAGAATCTTGAATAATTTGAAACTCTTGAAAATATAAAATCAGCCACAGAAGAGTTTCAACATCTTCTCATCAAACCATCTAATAAGTGAAGATCAATTCATCTCAAAAGTTAATCTACTAATCAACAATATGACTTCGAAAATGTTCAAAGTTCAGAATTCTCACAGTATTCATGTCTGTAAGAACCCTGTCGTTTTTTTTTTCGTGGAATTTTAGTCTTTGAAAAGATCGTTTATCCATTTTTCTAGAAGACAGTGTCAGACTACTCGACGATTTAGAGCTAAGATCGAACGAAAATCACATTCTATAAGATTGTTTCAATGAATCAAAGAATCCTGAAGCCTCATAGAAGATTATTCATCGATGAACTCCAGCCGATGTCTTTCGGAGTGAATCGCAAACAACTTACTGATGAAAGCTCAGGTGGTAGGAGACTATATCTGAGATAGCCTGCGTGTCTGCGGCAGAACCGGAACGGCAGCAATAAATGTGATCCGTTACTTTGGTCAGCTTGTCAGTAACTCGGTTGGCTATGTAGGCGCTGTGAAATGAACCAGTTCGGAGCATTAATTCAATTTTCTAACACAATAGAGTTTCGACGTCGTCAAAAATACTCACCCTGTCGTAGTTCTTGAATCGGCCCCAATCACTACGCCTCCTTCGAACTCGCAGGCCATGATCGAGGTCTGAAAAAGACGATGGAAAATCCGGTAAAAAAATGGCTATAAAATTATCTAATGAATATCAGCTTCGTTTTTGTATTTTTGTTTTCTCCAGCTCGATGATAGAAATGGAGAAAAAGAGGGGAAAAATTGTATCGTCGCGATGACCGGGAGAATTGGTAAAGTTTGCACCGTCATTCTAACCTAAGCGAACGTCAAACGATTTTTTCAAAGCCTATTTTTTGGTTAATAATAAAAGAGGATAACTCACTCCGGTGCTGTGCTCCGCGGAAAGCCAATCCGGCTGCATAGCCTCCATCGTTTTTGACTGAAAGGGAGCTTCGACGTAAGCCATAGCTCGATATTAATGATATCTTGTGTTTGATGGATACTGGATTTACGGTTTGCCGACTATTTTACGGACTGACGGTCACGAAGTAGCGAATAGACGCAGAAGGGAAACACGAAACGAATTTGAATCAACCGCGTCAGAACCGCTGCGTAAGTATAGTAGCGAAAACTTGCGGGTGAAGAAAAAAAAACGGTCGATTATTATTCAGAGTTCCTAAAAACACTCGAATTCGTCAGAATTAAAAGATTTGGGAACGAAATACATAATGACGTGAAAAAAAACCAGAGATTGTTCCACCTATGGGTGGATTTTCATTGCTGCGCGTCAAAATACTGCCGTAAGCTCATTGGTTGTTGATCTAGCGGCTGAGGCATGTCGATTATGTCGTCCACTGATAAGTGATGTCGTCTGCTATTCTGATGAACCAAGTGATCACCGACCAATGGGCCTACGGCAGTATTTTTCTGCGCGTCAAAAATCCAGCCTATCACATATCGCCGCAGGAAGAACAAAAGGACCTAGGGGCTTTTTAAGAGCATGCTCGTCATTCCTTACTCTTCTTTACCGACCGTACCCAGTTTTAACTTGTTTTCATTGATAGCAAAGCCTACGCGTCACGAGCGCGGAAAAGGAACCAACAGCGCAATTCTAGATAGAATTCCGAAGATGTATATCGGAAAACTTCTTTGTTTCATGCAACAATGAAGACGTATTCTTGAAAACTGCACAAAATGGTAATTGTCGATGCCAAGCGGTGGTCGCGGCCATGGAGTAGAAGGAGACATATCTCCCCACGTTTAGGCTTCTAAAAGTGGTCGTAAAATCCCACGGTAAAGGGAGCGCTGCGAACGAGTCTGTACCGCAGAGATCCTGGGGCCTTATTCTGGGACCAATCACGTGTATCACGTGATATAGGCGATACGTGATACGCAGCGATACGGCGTGACTGGCAGTGATAGAGCAAAAATTACTAACTGTCATGAAAATATTCGCTCTTGACTAAAATTCTGCTGGCTGCCGGCTACTGCTAGAAGGCTAGGGGGGCGGGGGGGGGGGGGGTAGCTTCGCTATAACGACCTGCGACGAGGGGACGGGGGGATACTCTCCTAGCGTCACGTGACGCTCTTTTTTTACCGACAGCCACGGTGCGCGTTGCAAAATATTAATATACGACAGCGGCGGGGGGGGGGGGGGGGGAGGGGTCCGAAATGGCCCAAAACAGCGTGACGTAGTATTTGAATGGTCCCTAGAACAAAGAACGGAAGCACAGCATGAAAAATGAAATCATTATTATACTTTATATGATAAGAGTATGTTTAGCGGTTTTTCAACTGAGGTTAGGTTGAAGTGTTGAGTAGACGTACATGTATCCGTGTATCTAGTGCGCTCGGGTACGAAGCTAACGCGCATGCGCGGAGTACGTGTTCGGGCACTTTTAAGTCCTAGGACGTAAAAGTACCCAAATACGTACAGTCCGCCATCCCCCATCACTGACTCACCGCCGCTATCGCTAAAATGGCGACTTTAGATACCAAAAACAGGCATGGAAAACCGCGTAAAACATGCTTGCGTGATATATAAAAGAATAAGTAAGCGCCATTTTTTTTTTAATTTTTGCATGATTTTCCCAAATAATTGGTAAGCACCATTTGTTTTTTAATCTTTCATGAATTTTCCAAATAGTTGGTTAGCGCCATTTTTTTTTTTTTTTGATTTTTACAAATATTCGGTATCCGCCATTTTTTTCATGATTTTTCCAAATAGTTGTGAAAACTTGTGAAACGCAAAGAAGAATCGACGACGTTTCGAAAATTCCGTAAGCGCCATTTTTGTATTTCTTTGATTTTTCATGATTTTTCCAAATAGTTGGTAAGCGCTATTTTTTTCTTCATGATGTTTCCAAACAGCCGGTAAGCGCCATTTTTTTTTTTTCATGATTTTTCCAAGTAGTTGTGAAACGCAAAAAAAAATCGAAATCGACGACGTTTCGAAAATTCCGTAAGGGCCATTTTTTTTTTTTTTTTTTTTTTTTTTTTTTTTTTTTTTTTTTTTTTT
>JAFFZH010010156.1:0-10069 GCA_018420115.1 Euura saliciscinereae | reverse complement strand
TTTTTTTTTTTTTTTTGACGAAGTCGCACGCATAATATGCATGACAACGAGTTAAACTTTTTTTTTAGCCTATGAGTCAGTTGGTACCACGTATGTAGTTTTAAACTGTAAATTAAATCACAGTTTAGTGGCCCGAATATAAGCCGCAAGTACGAATGTGGGCTGATTATTTAGGGTAATGTCAGCAGCCAAAAACCTAAACCTATATCCAGGCCAATATGATATTCAACGTTTCTCTATCATTTTTAACATCAATATTCTAGGAACTGTAAGTTGAATGTAATATCACCCGTATTCAAATCTTATGCCTATCTAGTAGGAACGGTAAGTTTAAATATAATAGACTCGTGTCAAACTATGTTGGAGAGAATAGAAAACAAAAGTATAACGTAAAATCACATTTCGTAGCGCTTTTTCATGCCGAACTTATGCCTATTGAGAATAACTCGAAGCATATTATAAAAAATTAACCTGTCACAGGTACCAAAATTAAAACTTACTGGCTACGTGTGAGTATTGAGCCTTTCCTTAAGCAGTAAAATCGAATGCTCGCAATAAGAATGAAAAAAAAACAGTCATGTAATTTGAAAGATTTCTCGAAACGATTTTTCGGGTAAGTATATCAAGCCATCTCATGCATAGGATCATCATCACCCGCAGTAGAAATTGAAAACTAAATGTCATGAAAAAGTAGGTAATTAAGCATGTGATAAATCGTATGCTCTTATGGAAGATTTCAGGTTCACATTTATTACCTGATGTATCATATGATTTATCATGTAATTTCCTACATGGGTCTATTTTTTGTGTGTAAAATGCAAACTTGATTTCATAATTTATCATATCGCGTGTCTAATGGCATAAGGTCGTAAGCGCCAAAAACGCGATTTTGGTGGCAAAAGGTCGTATAATTTTTTATTCCATACATGAACGGAAAAGCCGATTTCGCTACCTATTTTGGGGGAGCGAAGTGCGGCTTTACCGACCGGGAACTCTTTCTTTCCGCTGGGAGACTGTTAGGTAAGAAAGACCAGTTTTTCCTCCCTGAAAGTCTTTCTTCCCAGTTTTCTCTGCCGTACCGACCAGTACGGCTCGGTCGGAACGTCACATAACCTAAAATGTAAACACTGATCTGCCCGCGAAATCGACCTTTCCGTTCATGGTCGATTAAAATATCGTGTGCACCACGGTCGCCAGACTTTTCACTCCATCGGTGGATGCCATCCCTCGCCTTCGGCGGGGGGGCAGCTCCACGCTCGGGAGCGAAAACGTCCTTTGCTCCCTTGGTGCACAATATACTATTTTTCCACCCCATTCGCTGTGAAAACGGTCAAAACTATACGATCAATTGAAATTACGAGTTCGAAAAATGTAATTGCAAAAGGTTGTAAGTTTGGCGGATACGTCGTTCTTGCATTACAATTTTCAAGGAAAATTAAAAAACAACGTGAAGGCAAAACGTCGTATTATTTTTTTTCATGATTTTTAATGATTCTTCCAAATAGTTATTAAAACTCGTAAAACGCAAAGATAAATCGGAAACACGACCATTAAAAAAAAATTCGATAACAAATATTGGTAGTTAAAAGCAGAAGGTCGTAGACGCCATTGCATTTTTTTTCATGATTTTTTCAAATAGCGGTAAAAACTCGTAAAACGCAAAGATAAATGGAAAGAACGACCATTTAAAAAAAATCGATAAAAAATATTGGTAGTTAAAAGCAGGTCATAACCATTTTTTTAATGCATTTTCCAAGTAGTTATAAAAACTTGTGAAACGCGAAGAAAAATTGAAATCAACAACTTTTCGAAAATTCATAGAAAAAAAACCAAGGTAAAAGCAGAAGGACGTAAGCACCAATAAAAAAAAAAAATTGGTGGTTACGACCTTCTGCTTTTAATTGACCCGATATTAAATTTCAACGTTTATGAATGAATCTTCGGGTTTTTATCCCAAATACAAAAAAAATAAATATATGACCTTTTGCCGTTACGAACAGCCAAATGTCGTATAACGGCGCTTACGTCCTTATGCCATTAGACACGCGATATGATTTGTTACATGATGATATTTTACGATGGAAGAAGAAAAAAAAAGTTGAACCTGCGCTGGGATCGAACCGACGACCGTCGGATTCGGAAGCATTTTTTTGGCATTCTTTTGGCATTTGAGCATTATAACTTTGTTTGTTAACATAACTTTGGTCACCTTCATGAATTTGGACGAAATAGAAATCGGAAGGGATGAGAGCCCTGAAGTATAAAAGTTGACCAATCAGTTTTCAGGTAAAAGCTCGATTTTTCGACTCCGCTGAGCGACCTGTCAAAAATTGTCCGATTACCTTCATCTTTCAAGGGGTTCATTTTATCTGTACAATCTTTGACTATTTTCGATGAGAATTCAAATCGCAAAGTTGGGGTCAGAATGTTGGCACCCTGATACCCGCACAACACACGATAGCCAGTGGATGATCCTAATATGTTGGGAGGAGTAGTTTTCTTGTCTATTATCCTCATTCACTGATCCTATGTTGGTCTAACATATATCCAGGATATATGAAATATTTAGTAAATCTTCTTTTTTGACCACATCATCCATAGGTTGATGTCCATTGTTTGGATTCTCCCTTGCACTGTTAGAAAAGTTACGGTGTCAGTAAAAGTCCACACCGTTTGGAGTTAAATTCAACACCAATCGGAGTAAATTTGAAAAATAACACCAATTGGTGCCATTTCGACACCAAACTGTGTAAAAAGTTACACCAAATGGTGTGGACTTCTATAGCCTATTTTCGGTGTCAATTTTGACACCGGATTTCTAACAGTGTGGGTTTGGAAGGTCAGTAACAGTACTCGTTGACGTTTCAACCCTGAAGAGGGCCCTCTTCAGAAAGACATAAGTCTTGACAATTTTTTTGACTTAGTAGTCAGTCATGGTTAATATAAGGAAAAAACTGAAAACAGAAGATATTTTTAAGTTATAACGTGATTATACGTCTCCATCTGCTTCCGTGGAAGCCATATCGTTAAACGATTGCTACAAAGAACTCAGATAAAGAAGGTTTGATAGCGAGAACAAAAGGCACGTGTACGGAGCCAATTCCGAGTTACCGGAAAAGCTCCTTCCGGCTCCGTACACGTTTTCTCCTTTTATTGACCATAATTGGCTGATTCAAAAAATTGTTGTTTCGGAAGAGGGCCCTCTTCAGAGTCAAAACGTCAACGAGTGTTCTTACTGACCTTCGAAACCCGAGAAAGAATTCAAACAATACATGGAATATCCCTGCGATGTTTGGTATATCCAGAATCGATCAAATATGGCTGGGATCAATCATCCAATTTGATTATCGATTTATCACGCGTGTCCTGCGAGTATATACGAAGGTACGATCGAACGAAGACCTTCACGTGCTGCAATTCTCAGAAAATATTTACAAGTCCTCACGAAAACCTAGCAAAGTCCCCGAACGTATTTTGGAATGTCCTGAATGGTCCGAAAGATGTCTCAAAACGTTCTATGGATGTATAATCAAAACATCCTCAGGACGGTCCGAACGGCGGGCGAGTGAAGCGAGGGCAGCACAAGCCCGAGGTAAAAATCGCGTTCCTCCCGTGTGGCACATACTTCTTTTTACCCGTCTTCGATAAAATGACCATATTCCATCGCTGCAACGTGGGCGGAAAGCAGTCATCAATTTTCGAAAAGAGGGAAGAAAAAGTAAATTACCGGGCAAAAAAGTGGACTCTTTTGCGCGGAACTTTACTTTTCTTCCCTCTGGTCCGAAATTGACGAATTGGATGGATGATGGATTTGACCCTCGTTTCAGGGGTGAAATATGGTCGTTTTATCGTAGTTGGGTAAAAATAAATTTATTCGGCAGCTTTCGTCCCGCTAAACTACTAGTAACTAGGCGATTCCCCTTTACATGTGAGTGTTATAAGAAAATTCATTCCGACGACGCTCCTTCACAATCAGGCATCTTCGAAATGTGATCATCAAATAGAATTAATTCAACATCGGTTATAGAGGGTATCCTAATAAGGACCCAAAATTCACTGGATTGAAAATCGATTTGAATGAAGATTCAAATCTGAAGTTCTCGATTCACTCAAAGTTCTACCTACGAACTTATTTTGCTTTTGTATTCGTCTTATACAACAAACCAGAGTTTACTTCGTCATCATAAACGCATCGGATCTTGACCATGACAGATTTCGAACAACCGCACATCCCATTGGCTCTACGAACGGTATCGCTGACCAATACGTGTGATCGACGTCCGTTTCTCGTGGATTCCAAACTCCCCCACGTATCCGCACACTTTTTGTATAAAATCTGCTCCATTTTGGTGCCTCCATCACTCGACTGAATCAACGCAAACTAGTTGCCTCTCAACTCTGTATTTTCTTCGTCAGTCTACTCGATATACTCGACAAACTTCAACGATGAAAATAGTTATTTTCCTTGCTGCGGTATCCGCTGCGAATGTTTTCGTGGGTGTTGAGGGTGTCTACGCAATTCCAACAGCTAATATCTCAATGATGAATGATGGTCGAGGATTCGAAGTATCAAGTCACGGTGTGGGGATTGAGTCATTCCAGATTCATTACAACATAACCCGGCAGCGTGTGCGTAGAGGTAAGACATCCAAATGATTTAACTGGCCATTGCCCTCGTCACTTTCCGACAAAATTTTGAACTAACGAAATGTCTCTGATGCAGATAGAATCCCTAAGGCTAAGGTGATCTATTTAATGAACGCTCCCAACGGTCAATGGATCGCTAGTGTACCCTCTGCTGCCTTGAACCCAGGAGACACAATTTACTACCGGACAAATGTTAAAGTCCACGGAACCGTGCATGAGGGATTAATCCAAAACTTCACTGTGCCTGCAGCGGGGCCTGTAGCGGGGCTTGCAGAGCGGCGTGCAGCGGGGCCTGCAACGAGGCGTGCAGCAAGGCTTGCAACGAGGCGTGCAGCGAGGCCTGTACCGGTTACAGAGCGGCCTGCAGCGGGGCCTGCAGCAGGCCAATAACGTTTCCGTGGTGACACCATGCCACCACAAGAAGTCAAATGACGAATCCTGAGGATTGAGCCTGTGAAAATGTATTATTCCTTCCATTATAAATTCAGAAAAATTGTACGTAATACGAATTTTATTATTCTCCAGTACATCAAGTACATAAACGAATATAATATATGCTTGTAAAATGTATACACATTACACTGTGATTCGAACCTCAAAACTATTCCACATATCCTATAATATTTACGATCATATAAAGTTGACGAAGAACAAGCTCCACGTACTCCTGAAACAAAACAGAGAACAGTGGAAATCCTGCAATTGAATTTCGATGAGTGACAGAGCGAACACACAAGGTTCCAGTAGATTTTTTTTTGACACTTCTTGGATTGGATTTTTTTTTTTTATAAAAAAACTGGGTGCTCATGAGATAATGCTAGCCATGATCCGATTTCTGCTGTATAATATGAAATTGAAGAATTTTTCTATGGAATTCGAGAGGCCCCAACGAAATTTAAACAACTAGGTTGTAAAAAACGTTGACCTGTTATTAATTATCCACACCACGAGACACTGCTTGGTAGTCAGTTATTATCGTTTCTACGATCGGTGTTGTTTTTCTCCAACCAACTTTGGCAAAAAAAACTTCAATAATCAAACCGCAAGATAGGTTTGAGTTCGAGTTGACAAGAATACGTCAGAGATTCGGTGTGAGTTGACGCACGGCGAACAGAAATTTGCAAACACAATATCAAAGCTTAAACAGTAACAGTTTGATCAGTTCGTACTCATCGCACAGGGCTAAAGAGTATTTTCAATACAAGCCTGCGAAGATGACACACAAGTTGGCGATCGCGACAAGGAAAAAATGAATGTAACTACCTCAACCAGCTAACGAATCAATCTGGCAATGATTCGTGGCTGGTGACGCTGCCCTGATTATATCCACTGAAGTCCCGAGCAGTGACAAATGGAGTGATTGAATTTTTGGCCAAAGGCATTTGAAATCACCGTGTGATCCAATTGACCCGTGAAGTTGAATATATAAAAGTTGATTCTCTGTCATTCGTCATTCAGTTGTAGAGTTAAAGTGAAGCCTTATAGTCTCGTAGATTTTTTGTGAGGTAATATTTATCCAATTTTTTTCGTAAAGTTTTAATTAATTTCGATAACGATGAGAAGTTGATGAGTTCGTCTTCGCGCTCTTGGCTACAACAATTATTGCAAATATGGATGCCGTGGGTAATAAAGACTTCAAATTCCAACTACTGGATCCCCAAAGCCATGATTGAAGTCACCGCAGTCACCCTCCACGGAGTCATCAACGAAAAGTGAGAAGGTGACTATGGTCTGCATCTGAAAAGCCAACAAGAAATTGACAATCCAAGTATCTTCGTCAAGGATAATTGGCTGAAACCCTCATCTCATGTTGTCTTCTCGTCTGATTGAAACAAATCCATGTCCGTAGGCACTCTCGTGGATCCAGGACACGTCGTTTATTCCTGGGTTCACATAGACGTGCAAAACAACAAGTCATACTCGACTGCGATAAGGACGTACGTGGCGCCTCAAGGTCCCAGAGTCCCTGCCAATTGACTCGACCATCGATGCACACGACAAGATCCAGGAGCATTCTGACCCATATTTCTTTTGGTGACGACTCTTAGCAGAATATCACCCGGGGCATTCTTTTACTCCTTGAGTGGCAGAGGCAACGGCAAAGAGGATTACTAATATCAACGAACTCTGATTGTCACAGTACATTTCAGTTTAGGTTCGACCATGGGCCACGGTCCAGCGCAGATCAATCGATGGTCAATGAAACGCGAAGTAAGATTTTCCCAGGTGTCGAGTGCTATTGATATATATTGGTGGCGGGGGGGGGGGGGGCGTCCGAAAAATATAAAACTTGCCGAACCCTTACTTAACGCGGGCGCCCCTACAATATTTTTCATGCCTGTTTTCGATGCGTAAAATGGCAATCTGAACACCTAAGAATGACCCTGAAAGATTCGTCTCTTTCCGTGCCGTCAAATGCCGTTTTAATGCCTGTGCCGTAAAAAATATTTATTGAGGAAAAGGCATTAAAAGTCACTCCGAGGCCACCTGAGATGCACGTGAACGTGCATATAGGAACTGCTGTACAACGTCGTAAACTGCGGTTTAATCACTTTCAGTGTTTTGCGCGGAATTATTTCGAACGCATAACTGATAACAAACAGGATATGGATCAAGGTTGTGGAATAATGTATTCTCGTGGCGATGGGTTGCCACGTCCACTTGAAAATGAGCCAATATTTTGAGGTATGGAATCCCATACCTGCTTTGAACGCCTAGGAGTTAAAAGTGACCCAATACGTACTCCTCGAAGTACTCCACGCATGCACACTCGCAGACTCACCCGACTGTCGGTAAAACGGCTGCCTCACATGCCAAAAACTACCATCGAAAAACGCGTGAATCATACTTGCGTTGTATAATAGTATATTGTGTAACAAGGAAGCAAACTCGGTCTTTTCATGCCGAGCGTATGTTTGCTGCAATACTCATCTTCGCCTCGCATGTACAGTCGCCACGACCCGGCAGAGATTTTTTCTGTTTACTTCTCTAGATTAAAGGAGTGTCAAGACGGTATAATCGGACCAATGATGTCAGTAGGTAAAGACATACGCGATATACCTACTATTTTTATCAGAATAAGCGTGAAACAGTTTGACAGATGGATTCATATCAAACAGTTTGACAGATGGACGGGTTGAACGTTGACAGATGATTGCAGACGTTTGACAGTTCCACTCGCCTGCTCTTCTATCTAACTTACGTTCGAACGGATTCGCGAAAGGACGTGTGGTATGGTTTCGGACCATAGTTTTGAAATCGGGAAACGTCGTGAACATATCGCATGATAGGGTAGATGAAAGTTGATTTTTGTGAAATAGATAATCACACACGTTCATGATAATTGTATTCAAACAATTCTACTTTGCGTATGTACATAATTGATCATAGTTTCCAATTAATATACTTCGTGATTCATAAGTATAAGGGTCATGCCACGAAGAAGACTTAATCGGACACCTGATGAAGTAGAAGAGTTCCAACGTGCCCGACGCGAACGCAAGCCGACGAATCAAGTAATTCTGGGAACTATTGCTACAAACAATAATCGTCAGAATAATGTAACTGGTAGTATATCAATTGATGTGGAACCACAGGAGATTAATTTTGTGGTAGAAATCGCACTGCAGATTGCGGTAGAGGATCAGAGAAATGTAACCATTCAAAGTCTTCGTCAGCTCGATTGCAGAGCTCGCCGAAGATTCTGTGTAGACTTGATTAGCACAGGAAACGTACAAAATATTGATGAACACTATATCGGATAAATGAATATTAAGTGCGATCATTGCAGTGCAATACACTTTTCAGCAGGAAAGGTTTCCGATAAAAGCTGTTCATTTAATGATTGTTGTACCCATGGTAATGTTCTCGAACCACTGCCGAATCCTTGAGAAAGTTGATGTTTTTATCTGGGACGAAGCACCAATGGCACCGCGTTATGCACTCGAAGTTATGGAGCAAACTTTGCGAGATATTATGAATAAAGATGTATCATTTGGTGGCAAACTCGTGGTTCTTGGAGAAGATTTTAAACAACTTTTACCAATTAAAATTAGAGGTACACGCTGTGAGATTGTTAACCTATCCATTAAACATAGCCCATTATGGAAACACTTTTTACAGTTTTCTCTGACACAAAATATGAGAACACTACCAGAAGAAATAAACTTTTCAAAATTTATATGGGACGTAGGAAGTGGTATATTGAATGATACTGAAAATAATATTTTACTGCGACAACACTGCATAGCACCAGCCAATTGAAACATAGTCGATGAAGGAAATGGGTAATTCCATGTCAAGTGATCAAGGCTTTTTGGACAAATGTCTATGATCTTGACGTCAATCTAAAAAAAAGTAGTTCACGACGAGAAAAAAATACCTGCCAAAGCTTTATTGTATATTCTCAATATTTTCGAAATTATGCAACCTCTTCGTTATTCACATTTTTTTTTTTTTTTAGAAAAATCATAACTCCGGCTACGTTGGTCATAGGAAGATCAACTTGGGCTCATTTTATTCGCAAAGGAATATAGTTAAAAAAAAATAGGGCATTGGGATTTTCGATCGATCAACATAAAATTGTCTCCATTTTCCGAAACAATTAGAGATTGCGGAAAAATAATTTCCTTTTAATCTGAAAAAAATGAAAGACGACGTAGATACGTGTATTTTCTCAGTTCTGTGTAAATTTTAGAGTGAGAGAGCCAGCCATTTTACTGTTTAACATTAATAAAATATTGAAGTGATAGTAAATTGTGTTCAGTGCAGTGCATTATTTTCTTCAGGAATATAATCCCTCACCCACGTACTAACACTTAAATCATATAGCTGACAGTCATACTCATGGTCACAGGCAGTGTTTCCTTTATTACAAAGTGAACACTAGTTCGGGTGGCCGGTGTGGACCTAAGCCATCGACGTGAGAATACTCATCCCGAAATCCATTGCGTGGTTGACGGATAGTAGTATCTCCGTAGATCAATTGCGTATGCTCATCAACTGATCTTACTGCTGCGAGATCATTGATCGTAGTCATACGTTAATTGTTAAACATTACTAATATATCTGCGCATTCGTCTTCACTCTCCTACTCAAGGCGAGGACAGAGGGTCGTAAGACGAAGCCAGAAATCATCGAGGCAGTGTACACGCCTTGAGCGTGCCTCGTTGATTACGTATCAGCGATAGCTTGGCCATACGCGCATGGGTATCCGACGGCCGGCTTATACACGGCTGAATCCGCGTGGATTCACCCATATTTTCCGGCCATGTTTTTTGTGGAGGGTGAAATTTTTTTTAGGGGTTCTTTGGCGTATTTTAAGCGACCCGTGTCCGGGGGTTTTGCCCGAAAATTTTTTGAAGGACCGTATTTACTAATTTTAAATTTGGCGAGAAAATCAGTCTTTTTAAAACGAATTTCA
>JAFFZH010010155.1:0-15853 GCA_018420115.1 Euura saliciscinereae | reverse complement strand
AAATTACAATTGGAATTTATTATTGTTGTAAATTAAGATTGTGATTCATTATTGTTGGATGTACAAACAAATTGCACTACGTAATTTGCAGCTGCCCAACACTGCTCCTAACCTCAATCTGACCAAAAAATTTGAATCGCGCTGTTTCCGCGCGTTCAACTAAAACCAAGTTAGCTTGAACGAGGCATGGTTGAAATCCCTCTCTGTGCGGGTCCGAACCCCGAGCACCACTGGCTGTCTGCGTTCACGCCGCCGCCATATCTGCCAAACTGAGTGGCCCGCGTCCACGTTTACTCACTGTATACGTTTACCTATAGTTGACTACATGGTTTGGTTATGTCAAATTTACCAAAAGGCTGTTAGATCTAAGTGAGTCGTCTTGTGAATCTTATCAACAGGTTTAATAAAATATGACCAAAGTTTCTTTCTAAAGTAGATTTCACGGAAAAACGTCACATTCTTCATCAATCACGATGCTTCGTCAGCCCAACGGTTGGGTATGTCTTCCTTGTAGCTAGATTAACCGACTATTAATCCCGTCGTTAAATAGGCAGGAGTTATCGATTTAGTCGAGTCAGGTGAAGGTGAAAGATAATACTCGTTCTTGTTTTCAACCTTTTGGTGAACGGTTTGTTACCCTCATAAAAAAAACCTATTTATCAAAGACAGAAACAGAACCGATGGTACCTATAAACAGAGTTCAGAAAAAGCATAGAACAAATGTACGAAAAACGAAATAATCACCAATAGAAAATCAGTTGGGAAATAATAGAAAATCGGCTGGGAAATAATAGAGAACGAATTGGTTTGACTGTAATGAACACTGATGTCGAAAGACAAGGTAGAAAAAAAAAATAAGGTCACAAAATGAAAAGATTATGAAATATGGTCAGAGTTACGAATTCCGTTATCAAATAACATCGAGAAACACCAAGAGGCGATCTGTGGCCGTAGGGCACCAGATAATATGGAGCATGAACCTTTCAATATCCTCACCCTTACGAAAAAAACCCTTCAAGTTTCAGGGTGAACCTTCAATTTTTGGGGTCCAAACATCAATTTCGGGGGGAAACCCTGAAATTTCAGGGTCAAACCTCCAGTCTTCGGGGTTGAACCTTTGATTTTTAGGGTTGATCCATCAAGATGAAGGTCAATCCTGAAAAATTGGTGGTTCAACCCTGAAAATTGAGGCACAACCTCCGAAAATTTAGCGATAACCTTAAAGGCGTTCAGGGTCAACCTTGAAAATCGAGGGAAGACCCTGGATAGTTCAGGGTCAATCCTAAGAGTTGAGAGATGGCCCTTAAAATTCAGGGAAGACCCTGAATAGTTGAGACTCAGCCCTGTAAAGTTGAGGGTCACTTTGAAAGGTTGGTGTTCCGCGTCCCTCACAATTGGGATGGCTAAGTTTTACTGAAATCTTTACGGTTAACCGTGAAGTGTTAATGGTATCCAAACCTTGAACCCTAAAGGAATATTTCCACGAGTCAAAAGGTTGACTCCGGAATTCAGGGGTCGACCCTTAATGGTTGAAGAGTCAACCCCGAAGCTGAAAAAGTGACGGTGAGAATTAGTTCCCAAGTCGAGGACAACCCTCAAGTCGAGGGTCTCCCTCATTCAATGCCCTATTTCAGGGTTAACCCTGAAGTTGAGGGGACTCCCGTTTGAGAGCTGGTCCTCAAGTTAAAGGTATCCCTCAATTGAGGGTCGACCGTCAACGTACGAAATCACCCTGGAAGTTGAGGGGTCAGTTGAGGGTCATATTTTGAGATTTTTTTTCCGTAAGGGCATATTTGTTAAGAGCTCGAACTTGGACGTGGATGTGCATGAGTTCTGACGGTATCCGTGTGATCCAATTTCTTGATGCAGGATTCGAACTTTATCCTAATCGAAGAAATGTTTCAACTTCTTCAGAGTATCGAGAAGTATTTCTCGGGATCTTCATCGGTGTGAGAAGAATGTTCCTTGATATCGACTTTAAGTTCACGGTTTACCTAATCCACGTAGTTTTTTCCACCATTTTACTTTGTGCAACAATTTTTCTCCACTAGTAAACTTTCAGTTATTCTGAGAATTGTTCTTTACGGATAATTTCGTTGTTTATAGTTTATAATTGAAAAGCGCGTCACTTAAAGTCTGAGGCTCCTTTAATAATATTCAGTTTCCATTGATTCTAAGCGTTCAGGCATTGTTATTCGTAGGCCTACAGCCTACAGCATTACTATTTGAATACAAACGCACGGAGTTCAGAATAAGAAAAAAATTGTCAGAGAAAAATCGACGAGCAATTCGACATCTAAATCAAGATTCGTAGTTCTCGTGGTTGCAGAAAGGGTTGAAATATTTACGGCTTTTGTATTATGTGTTACAATTCTGTATTTTGCTACTTCATGGAAAAATATTTGGGATTTATCTCATATTTTCTCAACTGAATAAAAATTAAAGGAAATACAACAGATTTTTAATATTTTTATATTTTTAAGACGCAGATATAATCTGACCACGGCACCGAAACTGCGGGAATCTCCTTTCACCGGAAAGCAAAAGAATAAGACTTCACGCAAATCTCCATTTGTCGCTGACGATAAGATACATGATTTTCGAAAACGGTGGGTTTGTAAATTACCGCTTGGTCGTTGAAAAAAGCGATCTTTCAGCGTCTGACCAATTTTATTTTTCGCCAATAATTCTTATTCCTTGTGTTTCGAAAAATATCAGAAATTTTGAAGTACTGACAAGTAGCCCATACGAACTTTTCGATTAGAACATTTCGAGATCCCATATTTTGACAAGTAGACAAGCGGAAGAATGTGAACTGGAGTCTCAAGTACTCGAGGATTGGCATAGTATTTCATAAGCATATTCTTTCCATCTTCCCAGCTACTTGTTGGAGTCCTGTTTTCAAAAAGCTCCTTTCAAAATGGTCCATTGTCGCGCCCCTTTTTTTCAGTTCTAAGCCATGCTCTGACATCACGATCATCTTACGTGTAATCACTCCACATTTTAGTCAAATTAATTTACAAATACGATGAATTCAGTTCCCAATTTTGTAAAATTCATACACAATTTCGTATTTTTGCGATTAATATATAGAGTAATATTAAAAATTTGTTCATAAATTCAAAGAACATGCATAGCGATTCACTTTGCTATACTAAAAAGACTTCCGTGTTGTTAATGTGTAGTAAATTAGAAATCATTTCTCATTTGGCGGCAGCATTCGCGCATACCTCCAATAGCTAGCAAAAAAAAAAAAAAACCTCAACTTCAGATTATCTATGAAAAACAAGACGTCGAATCGAGTCGTGATAGAAAGGGGGACTCGCGAGGCTGGAGTATTGATTCACTCACTCTCTAAAACGTTACTTTCACTCTCAGACGTGTCATATTTACAGCGAGCTCTTATAGAGATCTTGCTCAATGGCTCAAATGCATGGATGAATGTGAACGTTCAACCGGAGTTTTTTTATATACATTATATATATCATTATTATTTTTATTTGTACAAAATTGCAGTATAGAGATAAAGAAAATCGAAAACCGATTTTCATGTGATTTGTGCTACAGATAGAAGAGAGATTACATCGTCATGATGTATAAAAGTATTTTTATCATAACGAGAATTTAAGACACTTTAGAGTTTTTAGAGGTCTATCTAATTATAGAAGAATGTTCAAGTGAAAGAAGAAAAAAGGTGAAAATTTACATGGAATAAAATTTTTTTTTTTTTCAGAAGCTTATAGAGAGGC
This sequence comes from Euura saliciscinereae, assembly GCA_018420115.1. Classification (NCBI taxonomy): domain Eukaryota; kingdom Metazoa; phylum Arthropoda; class Insecta; order Hymenoptera; family Tenthredinidae; genus Euura; species Euura saliciscinereae. Next base: position 12,104 of record JAFFZH010010155.1, on the reverse strand, counting down.
CGATCTAGTCGATGACCAACTGGCGGAATGAGCCGTCCAGTCCGAACAGGTCATCATGTGTCTTTGGTTTTCCAGGGCGAAGAGCCTCGTTTGTTTTGATGGACTCCTGCGCCGCAAACCAGGGTCCGTAGTCCTCCAACTTCTTGATCCAAGAATCTGAAAGGATTACGTAATGTTCAGAAAGATATATGATTTCACAATTAAAAACAAGATTCGTAAGATTTAGAAGAATCCCAAAACCTAATAAGGGGATGACGTAAAGTTACCATGAATCGCCTGAATGGGCCCAGCATCCCCGCCGTATTCAGTGGGAAGAATCTCTCTGGGTATGTGTTCGTAGAGCGTATCCATAGTACTGTGGACGTATATCCTGTTCCTGATTTTTTCCTTAAGGAATGGTTTCACAAAATTGATTATCGTATCAACCAATGGACTGACATTGACCACGTGAACTTCCTTGAGCTTTACTGGGTAAGCCTCTTGCACGCAGACAAGAAACTTTTTCACAATGGTTGGTGTGAATTTAGCGAAATGCGTTGGCGTTGCCACTGTTGCATCCAATATGTAGACGTCACCAGCAACACCGGTTTGTTCCTCGGCAAGACGAACGTCTCCAATCATCAGCACCAATTTCATGGCCTCGGTTACACTCGGCGTTAGTATATCCTTGTTGAGTCCTCTCATCAGGATAACACGACGTCCATTTTTAGTCAAGCCTGGCAGCGGTGGAACTTGACTGAAATAAATTAACAATCGATAACAAATGAGTTTGCCAAGATTTTTCTCGTATCTTTGTACAAGAAATGACCATCGTTATGAGGATACTTAGGTTATTTGATGCGGACCGGTTTCGGCAGATATAAAAAGTACTATAATTAAATCCCGAATAGCTTACACCACATCAGTGACTTGTCTCATCTCTGGCCTGGTGACATCTCTCTGGGAAAAAAACTCGGGTACAGCCGAACGCATCGTGAAGTACATGTCGAGCTTCCTTTTGCATTTCTCAAGTGAGAATTTGCATCCTCGCAAGAAGGTCATGAGTCTCTGGTCATCTGTGAATAGAAACAAACTGATCAGGATATAATATCAATTGTTTCTATCGACTTGAATCGAGTGAACGTCGAGAGCGATGAACTGAGATAGACATTGGCGATACCCACCATCGAAATCCGGTAGGTGAGGCTGTTTTGCGAGCCACTCCTTGATGGTCTTCATGTCCCCCTGGCTGGTTGATTGGTCTTCGTTCAACTCGACCCGGATCTGCTTCGACATCTCCTCCGTCGGCTGTATCAACAACATCTAGAAAAGGAAGTGAATCCTAGTTTTATCGCGATTCGTATAATGCTTACAACTTGAGTTATGAGCAATTATCGTTGCCGAAGATCCAGCTGCCGAAACAAAAAATCGATAAATTAGCAATAACTCAGTAACGAAGTGTGTTGTAGCGTTTTGCTATGCATTGAAAGTTGCTAACGTCTTGGCAGAAAAGATCTTAGCTATGTATATACAACGGCTGCGCTAAGAAACGTTTTCTTTTTTGAGTTTGCATAAACTTCTGGATATGTGATAGTAATCGTAGTTTAAGAATACTGTTCTTTGATTGTAGTTTGTTGTGAATTGTGTTTTTCCCAAAATAATGGTATGGGGCAGAATGATACATTACGTAGACACGCAGGTTGATGCACATCGAAGACTCCATTATGTCCATTTATTCTTCCCGGTAATTGAAGGCTGTATTTCTAACAACTAATCTTCTTTGGCATGCAACTGTTATGTGTGTTACATGAATATGATTCGTTTTTCGGCATAATAGTTAAGGATGACCAACACAAAATTGAAAAGGCTAATATTAATGAAAAAGTCGTGACCTCTGCAGCAATTGAAGTAATTGCTGGTACTCTCTCAATTAGAAAAGCAGTTTACAAGTAAAGTTCAAATTTCCGATGCTCTGTATCATCGTGGCCCTGACGTAGAGGCACTTTGATGCAAACCTCACGCTACACAAAATTTGAGAAAATATTTATCCCACTTACTGGGAAGAAAAATCTCAATGATTGTGAGAAACTAGAATATATTCACTAACATCTAACTATGAAATGGGGTAGTAATTTACCATTGGATGGTTTTTTGGCTGGGTGTTGGGAATTTCATTCTATGTCGAACGTTGTTTGTTCGATGTTACCATGCTTTTTGTTACACTGCTATCATCAATTATAAACTTGTGAGTTTTTATGAACCTGATTATGAAGCAATTCGTTCTTCGTATAAGAAATTACACTGATTTGCAGTGTTTATTTTTATTTCATCATTCTAACGTCATCAGCTGACTCCAGACAACTACAATTCTTAACCGTTGGTAATACGGGAAAAAGCGCTGGAGGCAATCTTACGTCAGTATATTACTCAGGTTACGAGTTGCGATGAGTGACCCACGAGGTTCTGCGATTCGTTACATAACGTGTGTTCATTATGCGAGGATTATCACATTCCAGAGTTTCTATATTTCAGTTTCCATAAAATAATATATTCGTGTGTGAAAAGATGATTATAATTCCCACAGTTAGGTGCCATAAAATTCTCTGTCAGACAGGGAAAAATTGACAAAGCGTATATTGATGAAGAGTCCGTCAAAAACTTGGAGAAAGGATCTACCATTCTTTTTTTTTCCAATAAACATCAGAATGACTAGTTCTGAATTAAGGTTGTAGATTTTCATGTAAACATTTAGTTTTCATAAGAAAAAAGAACTATACTTACACACGAAAATCTACTATGTTTTTAGAGAAAACTATGAACTTAGAATCTCCCTGAAAAATCACAGAAATTCTCTATTTTCATTCCGTGAATTAACGACAAGGTTTTTACGGAAGTTTTTTTGTGCTGATTACGAATATAATTTGAAAACAGTTCCATCACACCAAAAGCTTTCGAGAGAATTCTTACTTGACACTCGTGTAGGCATTCGCACCGGAAAGTTTGAAGTGGTTTGGTTTGTGCTTCGGCTTTGGAAAAAATCGGAATTTTGGATATGTTTTTCTGAAAACGATGTAGATTACAATTCCGAAGTTTCCGAAGCGTGGAACAAATAGTTTCGTGAATACAGCCTTTACAAATTTTCGAAAACGGAAATTTCAAAATAGAGACACAATTCTTAAAAAATGCATTTGTGTTCAGAAAAATTAGGGCATTTATTTGAGATGAAAAAAAATAACGTTACCAGAGAATTTGTTAAACAATGTTTTGTTTGAACAATTTATTGATAAATTTCAGGCATTATTATTCTTCAAAATGAATACTCTTATCATCTTTATCATGTTTGATTTTTTTCCGATTTTTATCTCATCATGAAGTACTCAATTTGCCGACGAGAATCATTTTTGGTTGAGATTGTACGCCCAATATATCCGTAACTCAAGTTAATAATGTAAGTAAAAAAACAACATGCGGCATATAAATTATGCGGTTTATATCTCGCGGTCAGTACCAGATGTTCCATGACATTGAATATTTGAATTTATAACTTTGACTGAAAATCAAGTGCGTCCGAACAAAGCGGCTTGACTTGTCGTCCCAACAACATCCAACTTACGTTAAATCTCGTCCATTGGAGCGAGTGGATGAAAGTAAGGATTGTAGGAATAGAAGGTAACTTGCTGAAGTATAGATGTCATAATATCTATTATAACCACGTGTTCATGTTGCAAGATTTTTTTTTATGATGTAAACCACAGGATAACATTTGCATTACGTAAAAAATGACCCTTGATGCTAGTCTTTCGCCTCGTACTTGCCACTCGGTTGAAATATGCGTGCTCTGTAATGCTGAATAATTTTGACCACGTCTCGTGAAATTAATTCTACGATTCAATTACTTCAGAGAAAACTAGCGCGGAATATTCTCATTTGCTTCAGAGTTTATCATTTTTTTTGTATCCATTTTTTCAAAAGAGAAACGTGTTCCAACTGGTAAAAACTGATGAAAGTACGGCGGTAGCGAGAGTGAAAGGTGTTTCAAGGTACCACGAGTGACGGAGCAACCAAATACCGTAGTTTGCGGATCGAAGATCGACAGGAGATGTTCAATTCGCTTAATGCAAGATTTGGTTTCTGTCGTTAGACATTTATGGACCATTTCAGTGTTCTTTACACTGTCAATAGAAAGTTAGTTCTCTTTTTGGCCACTATTGCGAAAGCACACAAAATTTATATTTATTTTAGTCAATTTTCATGCTCTGAAACGACTTTCTCCTCCTGCGGTATAGCAGCGTTGGTCACTAGAGCAGAAGCTGCGGTGTGAACAAAGAAAAAAAAAACGAACAAGAAAAATCTCCACTAACATTTAAACAAAACAAAGAAACCTGCGGGGTTTCTAGTCTGAGGCCAATTTTCGCGAGTAAAAAATGTTTCATTGTAGGAGTGTAGTAACTTCTAGATACTTTTAGATTAAATTCGTTTAATTTTCACCCATCCATTGACCATCTGTGATCAGTCTATTGAACCAAGAATAAAATTAGTGAATCCAAAAAATAAAACTTCATTGACTTTGGTGCATGAAAAAGGAATTTGAAACGTATGTTAAAGATAAAGATGATTTGGCAAATCTAGTGGTCATCAGCGTATGGTCTTACCCTGAGATCGTGAGCAGTGGACTACCAGTAGCTGCGAATCCAACAAACCAAACACAAAACTGTTTTGACTCGGAGCTAGTCACCGACAGATGAACGGATGGTCAGGAACTCGTGGCGCGCGAAATCCGAGAGTGGGACTCTCGTGTCCAGGACCGGTTCTTCTTATATCACGGAGGACCCCACCACCTGGGATCTGTGGGGCCCCTTGTTGAGTGTGATAGTGCCCGGGGAAAAACGGAGCGCGATTCTATCCAAGGTGATTGCATTTATTATTGGATACGCAAAAAATGAAGAATATGAGAAATATTATTGTTTGTATCTCAGCTCAACGAAGGTTGGAATATTCAAATTTTCCATCGATCGGACGAAAAACAAGCGGGCTTGGGCTGACTATGAGCCAGCCTTAACTTCCCGTTATTTCAGCTGTTTTGAAATTTGCAAAAAATCTTCGAGTACCAATTCCTGGAAGATGTCGAATGTTTTCAGTGTTTTTTTTCAGCAAATTCGATTCGCCATTTTGAATTTCGCAAATCTGACTTCAGATTCGTGATCAGTGACCCAGAAAACCTACGAGTACCAAGTTTCATCCAAATCCGTATGTTTTCAATTTTTTTTTTTTGCAGCATATCGAATACGCCAAATGAAAATTTTGCAAAACTGACTTCAGATTCGTGATCAGCGATCCAAAAAACCATGTGGTACCAAATTTCATTGAAATCCGTCGATCCGTTCTAAAGATATCGTCATTTTTGTTTCGTTTTTTCGAATTTTGTTATTTAAATAGTTCGAAAAGTAATAAACCGATCGAAGCCAAAATCTGATCAGTTCTAAGTTAAGAAAAGCCGCGTCGATTGAAATCAAGTTGATCAAAATCCGACCGCGAACTTCGCAACGCCTGCCTTAAGCGATAAGCAAAGTTTCAAAAACGTGTTCTCTCCCGTTTTTTAATTACTGAGATTCAAAATATATTTATATCTATGATTCGAAAACGGGAGAGAACACGTTTTTGAAACTTCGCTTATCGCTTAAGGCAGGCGTTGTGAAGGTGTACGGTATTTTTTTCAGATTTTTAATTCATGTCCAACATCGTGAAAATGGTTCGCAAATAACGTTGCGTCGCCACCGCGGAGCAGCGGTGGCCGGCAGCCGGTCGCTTGCCATTCCGCGAGTCGCGGCGCGCCTCAAATTGGGACGCATCGACACCTTTAACGATTTTTTATTCGAAAACGAAAAAAAACACGTCTCTGAAATTAATTCACAGGTTGTAGTATAGTACAAGGTACATGTCAGAATTTCTTAGAATTTTTTAGTCGTGTCGCTTAGTGTTTTAAAAATCTTTGAAAAATTAATTGTTAAATAAACAATTGATAACAATTGTGTTTTTCAATTTTGTATTTTTTTCTCAATTCTATGAAGCTTTCCGCGTGAATCAAAAAAAGAAAATTGAATGTAACTTCATTTTTCGCGGAGTTATGAATTTTTGAAAAAAAAAGGATCTCTAATTTGTTATTGCAAATAAAAAATCGAATTTTGCATTATCAAAATCGGGCTTTGGCACAAAAATCTAACTCCCCCTACACAATCGACATGCAAAATTAAAAAAATATCTGAAAGGTGACTGATCCGCTTCACGTGGAATAGCCCATACACACACCCAGACGTCCACCTGGAAATGATCGGAGATGATTCTCTGGACCTGAAAATGTGGAGATCTAGTGAAAACTTGACTTTTCGTTTTCGGGATGATTACAATAATTTCCTATTTTCTCTGAAATCAGAGAAACGGGAAGTTAAACTGTAGACTCTGACTTCAGCGGCTATTACAGTCTTAAGCAAAATAGTATTCTCTGTGTTTTGTTGTGTAGAAGCAGTGAATGTTTCCAGTGAAAGGCTGTACCTCGAAAATAATTGGCTCGTGAGCATAATTCGTCTTTTTTGTGGTACACTTGGATGTAAAAAAATTAATTAACTCAGAAATAGTTCAATTTCCGTGACTGCTGTGGTGAATGGGGACGGAGATTGGATGCGTTCCTTACCGTTGAAGATGAGCATAATATTTTTGAAAATATGTTATTTCCTTTTCATGTGGGGCATTCCATGCCAAATCGACCTGCCGGTGACCCTCGACCTCTCAGATCTAGTCCGTGATTTTTCGCGTCATTCTTCCGACTCTAAATAGCAACGAGATTTTTTTTTTCAGAATTTTCAAAATAAATTTGAGCGTGTGGTGAATTTTGGAAGTTTTTTTTTCAACACCTCGATGGCCGTAACCGAAAAATCTGGAAAAATTCTCAAAAAGCCTATGTCCAAAATGAACATTTTTTACCCAAATTGTACAATGTCCAAGCTCTTTCTTCGACCTGATTTTTGTGCGTTTATCTATTTTATTATTATTTTATTAATTTTTTTATTTTTATCTTACTTTTATCCATGATTTACTGTGATTCAATAAATTCACGGTGCATTGATCTACACACCAATTATTTTTCGGTAATTTTTTCATCGATAAATCTAAAAATCAGGTCGAAGGAAAACTTTGGACATTATGCAATTTGGGTAAAAAATTTTCATTTTGGACGGAGGCTTTTCGAGAATTTTTCCAGATTTTCGGTTACGGCCATCGAGATCTTGAAAAAAAAAACTTCTAAAATTCACCACGCGCTCAAATTTATTTTGAAAAATCTGAAAAAAAATCTCGCTGCTATTTAGAGTCAGAAGAATGAGACATAAAATCACGGACCAGATCTGAGAGATCGAGGGTCACCGGCAGGTCGATTTGGCATGGAATGCCCCATATATATTTTCATGTAATATTATTATACACGAGGAATCGCTTTCTCCGTTAAACTCGAGGAACTGAGGCCCCCGCGGAGTGACCAGTGGTCAACTCTCGAAATGCGCGTCCATATACTGCGACTGACCAACATGACTAGTCAACCATTCATTTTTTTCCTTTTTTCAAAACTCTTGATATACTTATTTTCGTTTTCATTATTTTTTTTTGTTTGTTTGTGTTTTGAGTCATAATATTCAGTGAGTTCGATCCATACTGTACTTTTCTAAATCTTGAAAAATTAATTTGTCGAAAAAGATCGGATTCTCGATCCAATTTTTTTTTAATGATGATTCAAGTGTATGCAATCATTACGACAGAAGCACTGAGTTACCATTATACAACTTTTATAACTCTACTCGAATAAATTAATAGAACTGAATATCTATAATTAATTAATGTGCTTCACGCTCTCTAAATGTATGGTTAATTAAAAACTAACGGTGAAACGCATAAAAAAAAAATTTGCAAATCAGATAGCTGGTCGCTTCAAATGAGTCGAGAGCAATAAATTGATATTGGTTTAAAACATTTATTCGACGATTTTAAACGATACATAATAAACATGGGGACAAGATTCAAATAGTACGTCAAAATGCGTGGGCAAAAGAATGATGAATGAGAACAATCAACAATTCGAAATTCTATCGGTAAAAAAATCACCGGTAAATTAACAGGAATTTCAAATTCACTCGACTCAACGGAGTGAGCGATATGATTGGAAAAGTTGGTTGGTCACAGCTCCGGCATCCTTAGAATTTTGAAGCCAGGGTTGCGACGACTGAAGTTGCGAGGCCGAGCATCATCGTCACGGCATCGGCTGTTATTTCCGGAGCTGCGCTGGCCTGAAAAATAGAAAATCCAAGTTACCATCGAGGAATGTTGACAAGATAGGAAAAAAGTTGAGAGGAAAACGACGTTGTTGAAGAATTCTGTGCACTTACATCTGCAGCAGCTTCATCGTCTCGTGCAACTCTTCGGCGGCTAGAAGCGTCAACGTCCTCAGCAGTCGGTACCATAGCTGCAGCGCGTGTAAGTGAGAGCGCGGTCTGATCATGGCGGCGAACTCTGCATCCAGCACCCTTGCAACCACCGGTAACAGCGCTCTTGATGGCCCCTGGAAGATCCCACACCGACCGTGCCTCGAGAAGTGATTTCGCTCCAGGTCCACTAGCATAGAACGGTACCGGCTTCTTGTCCGCAGCACAGATTCCAGCAACAACGAGCAGAGTATCCTTCAGCGAAATCTGAATAAAGGGAACAAAAAAAAAATATTTTTAGAAACACGAAGATGGAAAAACAGTTTTTTGTATCGTACCTCGCGAGTAAGAAGATCCACGGTGGAAGACAGATCGTTTCCTGGAGCAGCGGCGACCAGCATGTAGCCCTTCTCGTTGGAGGCGGATTTCAGCTCCTTAATTGTGTCACCAACAAGATCAGCCAGGTTCGACTGTAGAGGAGATGATCGACGGGGCGGGAATTCGTCTTCCTGTGCGCCGACGTTTCCACCAAGTGAGTCGAGAAGGGTCCTGAAGAAGGCGACACGGATTCTCGAGAACATGTCAAACACGTCCCACATTCCATCGTAGTTGACGTTAGTTCCTGTAACAAACAAACCACAAATAAGCAAATCGAGCATTTTTCTTCACCTCTCGTAGAAGAACCGCGATAGCTTACCTTCAGGCTTGGAAGCAGGGGCTCCTGGCTGTCTGTCCAGGTCAATCAGATGCCACGCGTCGTGGAATTCGGGCTTGGAACGTCTGGCTTCGTGCTTCACACTGTTTTCATCAGCTTCGTTCAACTCCTTAGCCACACTGGCGACACCCTCGTAGCCGATCGCTGCCGGGATTGAGAAGTTTGTCGCCGAAACAGCTCCGGTAGTCATCACCTTGGCATGCCGAGCCCAAGACAGGAGCGCGCCGACATTAGCACGTAAGAAATGCTCGCATTCGCAGTCCTTCTTCGCCAACGCCATAGGATCATCCTGATGATTGTACTTGAGTGGTAGGTTGTCGCTGTTTCGGCAGCTCTGAAAATTAATCGTCAAAAGATACATGTTAGGATCCTGGGGGAGAAAAACCGTGAAAAATAACTACCTGCAGCAGTCCTTGGACTGGGAAGTCGTGCTTGGTCCTGAAGGTCTTCCAAATCGCCTCTTTGTCCTGGCTTGTCTCATCGATCAACAGTAGAACCACGTTCCTCGGGAGGCTGCTATCCTTGCCAGTATCACCCTCAAGGATGATCCCCGGTGCGTCGTTAAGGGATTTACCACCAATGATTACCGCTTCGGACCGTTTCTCCCTGGATGTGTCATCGAGCGACGGCTCTTCGACGTGTTTTACAGACTTCTTCGCATCGGAGGCCTGCAAGATTTTGTCCATTCCGGTCACCTGCATTTTTCCATTCAATACCCGGTCCATCGAAGCCCTTTCACTGCTCAAGCCGGATGGCATGTCCCATCCCCCGGCAGCTGAGGACATGTAATGCATTCAAAAAATTAAATTTCGCTTTATGGTGCGGATTATTTTTCTGATCATCCGTTTCGGGGGTGTTTCTTTCGTGTAATTTTATGAATGGTATAAGTTTCTCACCTGACCGATCTACGACGAAGGCGAAGCCGCAGTTCGCAGCGATCGCTGCCATTAGTCCAACCATCATCCATGACTTGATCATTGTGGAAACTGTGAATAGAGAAGAATTTAAGGCGTAGGTAAAAAATTGTTTCCAATAGCCACCCGACCGGCGACAGTTTTGTAAACTTTGTCAAGACAAACGAGTTTCGTTTATCATAGCAACCAGCCGCTTCTGTTTGCGTTAGAAAACAAATGGTACCCAAACTGAATCCGTGTGTACAGGGTGTCCCTATTACACGGCTATTTTTATTTTATCATCAAGCGATTAACGAGAAAAAATTAAAAGTTTCAATCAATTCGTATTCGTTTGAAATAAATCTTCGCAAAAAATTATTCGCAAGCAATATCCGAGAACGGTCTTAACATTTTTCTATGAACTTTGAGGCATCTTTTTCTTCTATCGTGAACGAATATTGAAGCAGGATTTCTGGACTCTACGGTGATATCAGCTGGTTCACTGACCTTTGATAGATTTCAACCGCTGTTTCCTTTGAGTTATCTTCCGGTTTCTCTTTCGTTCGTTGTTCTTGTACCACAGAATTGAATACTACGCTTTGTGTATTGACACGTCCGTTTGATAGCACCTTTAGCGAGCAACTAAACAACAGCCAGGATGCAAACAGCCAGCGTTTCCTAGACGACGGACAAATGCAACAATATATGTACACCCGATTGAAAAACCGAGCGATCAGTTTTTCCTTGATATTGACGAAGCCAACTTGGTTCGGCAGAAGAAGAAGAATATATATGGGGTAGTCCAAATGAAAGTGAACAGAGTTTGACCCCGACCCTCACCGAATTGTTCGCCGATTTTTTTCTGTATTCTACTCCACAAAAGGTAAACTTTCCGATTTTTCTTAGATTTTGTAGATTCATGGCTCGGTCGTGGCGATTTTTTCAAGTTTTCTCAATAATCTAACGCAACTCTGAAGTCTTACATTTTATCGCAAAGTCATAGAGGAAAAAAAGTTTAGTTTTCGTTTGATCTTTACAAAAATATTTTTTCACGAATTTTTAGAGCATGCTAAATCGTTGATTTCGACGAAAAACGCACAAAAATTTAGTTATCTGGGAAAACCCGTTTTCAAAAATTTTGAAATTTTTTGTAAATTTTCTCTGGTCAAAAACACACAACTTTTGTATGAAACATATTTTGGGCACGGCCTTCGTTCGGGAGCTACGCCTTGTTTTATGTGATAATATCAGCAAAGTACGTAATAGTTATTTGTGTATCAAGGGCGCCAAAGGCATTGACGAGTATGCAATTTGCGGCACGAGCCGAAGGCGAGTTGCTGTAAAAGCAGACTCGTCGTAATAGCCTTTTCAGACCGAGTGAGCGGGCGGAAAACAGAATTTTGCGCCCTAGGGCAGGAAAAAGTCGTCGAAACCAACTATTTTCCTGCCCTCGGGCGCAAAGAGTCACTACAAACTCAATGTTCCAAGAGTCAAAACACTTTAGCATCCTGAAATCTCTATAATAATTTGTTTTATTCGTTTTCTGAGTAGCCCAAGATCAGTGGTCTTACAGTGATTACTTACATGACGTTTGCGAATCGTGGTTAGTGTCGACTTTACGGGAGGGAATCAATTTCAATCTTTTCATCCGATAGAATTTCAGCTCTGGCGCGTAGATAAAACCCGTGACAGTTGGATTTGCATCTGTACTTCATTTCCTTTTCTTACAACGGTCGCAAAATGCCACTTTTCATACCTCTTGAGCGGGCGCAAAACAGATCTTTTCGGCCCTCGGGCGAAAGGAGACTATTTTCCTGCCCTCGGGCGCAAAGTGCTGTTTTGCGCCCACTCACTCGGTCTGAAAAGAGGCATTTCTGCAGACCAGGTGTTGAGAAAAAAATCGTGTGCATGACGGGCGCAAGTCTATTTCGGCGAGTGTGATTTCAGCACACTCGAAAAATAGTTCTTTGTGCCCTTTATACACAATGTACTATTTCAATTATGATTTTCAATGTTCTATTTTATGTTCAAGAAAATTCAAAACTCGCGGTT
>JAFFZH010010145.1:4190-16697 GCA_018420115.1 Euura saliciscinereae | reverse complement strand
AGTGCAAAAGGTCGTAAGTTTGGCGGATACGTCGTTCTTTCATTACCATTTTAAGGAAAAATAAAAAACAACGTAAAGGCAAAACGTCGTGAGCGCCATTTTTTTCATAATTTTTAATGATTTTTCCAAATAGTTGTAAAAACTCGTAAAACGCTAAGATAAATTGAAAGAACGACCATTTAAAAAAATTCGATAAAAAATATTGGTAGTTAAAAGCAGAAGGTGGTATCCACCATTTTTTGAAGGTGGTATCCACCGCCCAACTTACGACCTTTTGCACTTACATTTTTCGATCTCGTAATTTCAATTGATCTATACGTTTCGAACGTTTTCAGAGCGATTGGCGTGAAGAAAAAATTATACGACTCCATGACATTATAAACAGCAAAACGTCGTATAATGGCGCTTACGTCCTTATGTCATTAGACACGCGATGGGGTAAGGGTAAATTCGTCTTCAACTCACCCCCGGTACCCCTTCGGATAGAAGGTAGAGTTTTTGTGACATAAATTGCGATTCTCATCACAGAATCTGAAATAAAAATAGAGACCAAGATAATTTGAGCGTTTTGGTGGACGTATAAATTGGTCAAGTAAGTGTATCCATTCGTCACTTACCAGCGTCTGCGGTCAGCGGGAATAAGCCATCTGAAAATAAAATAGGTACATCATCACACTATTGCAGTTTGTCAATATTTGACGCCTGTCTTATCAGCTATGACTTGAATATCTTCATTGGGTGACATTGTTTTGAACTTACTGGCGGACATCTGTAGAATACCATCCGCAAGTTCTTTCAGTTTGGCTTTGACACTTGCCACGGCATCTGAAATTCAAGTAAAGAGGACTGTGATTAAGTCGTCATTCCGCGGTGCTCGACTCGCTTGAGCTAAATTCGAACAACAAGTGAATATCTGTCATTATCGAAAATCTCTGTATCTTTAACTCACCGTTGCTGGAAGTCTCGGTTGGATCGACTCCTGAAACAAAAATCAGGATATCATGCCAATACTTGACGAATTAAGTGGAACCTGACATGTTGAAAATGGTTTGAACATTCCGTGTAGCGAAAAATGTAGAGAATAAAATGGTTCCAAACATTAAAGAGCATAGTTCAAAAAACACATTTTATCTATATCGTGCTGACGTACGCATAGTTTTTATTTTTAACGATTCAATGAATCTTACCACCTGCAGAATATACGTGCTAAAAATGTTAAGTGTGCTGTTAAATATTTCGTGACACAACACTTCAAGAGTTGATTGCTTTCGATATACGTCCATGAGTTTTAGTTTGGCTGTTGGAATTCAAATCAAGAATACAATATTGTATCCTTGCTGTATTGAGAATATTTTACTCCTTGATGCAAAAATATTTCTACGTTTATCTACAAAACAGGTTTTTTTCACCTGTTGATGATGTGTGTGTCTGAATAATTGCAATGCTGCCGTGGAAGCTATCGAACCACTTGACTCTTGATTAGTTTTTTTTTACGTTATTCTCACTTATATGTGTATGGGGCAATCCACGCCAGCTCAAGCATTCTACTCAGTAATAAACGCGTCCAAAATTCATTTTTTATTTTTTTAACAAACCGTTAATTTGTTATGAATTTTTGAAGTTGACTGAGAATGCCCCTCTTCAAAAATCTGAAAAAAATTCTCAATAATCCAGTGGATGACATAAATCAGCCCCCGTTTGGAAAAACGTGGGCCGGATTTTTTTTCTATTTTTTTTCACTCAATTCGGAATTTTCTCAGGGATCGAATCAGGGATCGAATGTTGAGTATCAAATACGTTTGCCTAACTGGAGGCTTAGGAAATAGATCAATTTATGAAAGCCTAATTGGAATTTGGTTTGTAGCAAACGATAGATCTCAGTATGACAATTATATTTCTAATCGTACGATTGTTTCCAACTTACTAGGGTTGTGCCAAAGCTTGAAAGCAGCATTCAAAATCGCATCGATTTGGATCGTTACTGCGTCGAATAAATTAGTAATTTCGGTCACAACAGCTCTGTACTCATTGTCAGCTCTGTTAACTGGAAATTAAGAGATACCTCAATAATTTAGACAATTTTCAAGTGCTTGATGCGCGATATTCTAGATGGGCACAATCGTCTTCAACTCACTTCCGAATTTCCTTGCACTCCTTTCCAAATCGGCTATGACTCTGGTTTTTGATGCGGTGAGTGAGTCTGAAATAGGAATATACAGAGTTTACGATCAAGTCGTCTTCGACTCTCACTCAGTTCTAATAACAGCTGGATGAAAAGCAAGCTAGGCTTGATGTATTTTTCGAATGAGTGTCACTTACTTCGGAATGTGGAAGCCACTTGTGATTCGGTTCCTGAAAATAAAATACGTGTATCATGACAAAGTGGAAATTCACCAATTGACGCATGATATAACGTGGTGTGAGTTTCTTGACTGTTGTAGATAATGGTAGGGAAGACTCATGGGTGTAACAGTCATTTACGTTCCATGAAACGTAACGGCCACGTTGTCGTGTGATTTACTCGCAAAAAATTGTAGACAATAAGTTCATGTTGATGTATCACTATTTTGGAATTTTATTCCACAGACCCGAAGACGGACGGCCATGTACGTCCGAAACGTTGTCTAATAAAAAGAAAAGTTGGAAATTCTAAATGACTGTTACACCCATGAGTCTTCCCTACCAGCATGATATAACGGCAATGAGTGAAAAATAATGAGATATGAAGAATTGAAATAGGAAATCTCGATCGATCTACGATGAAATTTGATCGGAATCAATTGAAACGATTCCTCGACTTCACCCTGATATGTGAAGCGAACAGTAGATCACAAAAACATTTCGCGTGTCTGATGGCATAAGGTCGTAAGCGCCAAAAACGCGATTTTGGTGGCGAAAGGTCGTATAATTTTTTTTTTCACGCCATTCGCTCTGAAAACGGCCAAAACGTATAGATCAATTGAAATTACGAGATCGAAAAATGTGAGTGCAAAAGGTCGTAAGTTTGGCGGATACGTCGTTCTTTCATTACAATTTTTAAGGAAAAATAAAAAACAACGTTAAGGCAAAATGTCGTGAGCGCCATTTTTTTCATAATTTTTAATGATTTTTCCAAATAGTTGTAAAAACTCGTGAAACGCAAAGATAAATTGAAAGAACGACCATTGAAAAAAATTCGTTGAAAAATATTGGTAGTTAGAAGCAGAAGGTCGTAAGCGCCATTTTGATTGTTTTTAATTTTTCATGATTCTTTCAAATAGTTGTAAAAACTCGTGAAACGCAAAGAAAAATCGAAATCGACGTCGTTTCGAAAAATTCGATCAAAGAAATCGCAGTTAAAAGCAGAAGGTCGTATCCGCCCAACTTACGACCTTTTGCACTTACATTTTTCGATCTCGTAATTTCAATTGATCTATACGTTTCGAACGTTTTCAGAGCGATTGGCGTGAAAAAAAAAATTATACGACTTTATACCATTATAAACAGCAAATGTCGTATAATGGCGCTTACGTCCTTATGTCATTAGACACGCGATTTTTAAAGGGTAAAGTCGTCTTCGACTCACCCTTCCTATGCCTTGCGATAGAATAGAAGGCGGCTGCGAGATTGCTTTTGATTTTCGACACAGAATCTGAAATAAAAATAGAGACAAAGATAATTCAAGCGTTTTGGTAGACGTATAAATTGGTCAAGTAAGTGTATCCACTCATCACTTACTAGCGTCCGCGATGGTCAGGAAATCGCTATCTGAAAATAAAATAGGTACATCATGACACTATTGTAGTTTGTTAATATTTGACGCATGCCTTAGTAGCTATGACTTGAATATCTTCATTGGGTGACATTGTTTTGAACTTACTGACGACCATCTGTCTAACACCATCCGCAATTTCTGACAGTTGGGCGTTGACACTTTTCATGGCATCTGAAATTTGAGTAAAGAGGACTGTGATCAAGTCGTCATTCCGCGGTGCTCGACTCGCTTGAGCTGAATTCGAACAATAATTGAATATCTGTCCTTATCGAAAATCTCTGTATCTTTCACTCACCGTTGATGGAAGTCTCGGTTGGATCGACTCCTGAAACAAAAATCAGGATATCATGCCAATACTTGACGAATCAAGTGGAACCTGACATGTTGAAAATGGTTTGAACATTCCGTGTAGCGAAAAATGTAGAGAATAGAATGGTTCCAAACAAAGAGCATAACGTTCAAAAAAACACATTTTATCTACCTATATCTTGCTGACGTACGCATAGTTTTTATTTTTAACGATTCAATGAATCTTACCACCTGCAGAATATACATGCTAAAAATGTTAAGTCTGCTGTTAAATATTTCGTGACACAACACTTCGTAAGTTGATTGCTCTTGATATACATAAGTTCGACGAATGGTCGATTTTCCACTTCAGTACCATTTTACGGTTTTAAATTTTACTTCTTGTGATACTAGAATAGTAGGCATAACGATTCGATAAGTCTGCAGAATAATTGCTGCAAAATAAGTATATGGTTAAATATTTCGAGACACAATACTTGGAAAATTGATTGCTTTCGATATACGTCCGTGAGTTCTAGTTTGGCTGTTGGAATTGAAATCAAGAATTCAATATTGTATCCTTGCTGTATCGAGAATATTTTACTCCTTGATGCAAAAATATTTCTACGTTTATCTACAAAACCGGTTTTTTCTCACCCGTTGATGATGTGTGTGTGATTAATTGCAATGCTGCCGTGGAAGCTATCGAACCACTTGACTCTCGAGTAGTTTTTTTTTTACGTTATTCTCACTTGTATGTATGGGGCAATCCACGCCAACTTGACCAGTAATAAACCCCGACCATCTCAAAATCATCCAATGTTTTTTTCTAACATTCTGCTCAGTAATAAACGCGTCCTAAATTTTTTTTATTTTTTTAACGAACTGTTAATTTGTTATGAATTTCTGAAGTTGATTGAGAATGCCCCTTTTTAAAAATCTTGAAAAATTCTCAAAAATCCAGTGGATCACATAAAACAGCCCCCGTTTAGAAAAACGTGGGCCGAATTTTTTTTAAATTTTTTTATTTCACTCAATTCGGAATTTTCTCGTTTTTGAAACTGAAATTATCTAACACAGGATCAAATTTCAAGCGTCAAACAAGGTTCAATTTACTCGGAAACGCTCGGTTTCACCATTTGTTACCCTTATTCGTTGCTTAGTATTTGATCCTGTGTTTATATCAGTTTTTGAAATGAGAAAATTCCGAATTGCGGGGAAAAAAAGGAAAAAAATTCGGCCCACGTTTTCCTAAATGGGGGCTGTTTTGTGTCATCCACTGGATTTTTGAGAATTTTTTCAGATTTCTAAAACGGGGCATTCTCAATCAACATTAGAAATTCATAACGAATTAACGGTTATAAAAAAAAAAAAAACGGTGATAGAAAAAATCTGAAAAAAATTTAGGTTGCGTTTTTTACTGAGTAGAATGTTAGAAAAAAACGTGGAATGATTTTGTGATTGTCGGGGTTTAACACTGGTCGAGTTGGCGTGGAATGCCCCATATGTATTTTCTAGCGTACCCGATTGAAATAAATATAAGTGAGGTTTCGTTGTATTGGAAAATAGATCAGTATCTGCAACTTACCGTTGGCAACACCCACGCACACCAACGAGGCGACGAGAAGACAGAAGATCTTGTTCATGTTGGAGGTAGCCACTTACTTCGTTAGAAATAGGTTTCTGATTAGAATTCATCCGATCCGTCGTATTTATACACAGTAGAGAGCCCCCCTACCACGTCGACAACAGAGCATGCTGGAGTCAGGCTTTACCCACCGTACCCGGTTTTTACTTGTTTTTACTGATATCAAAGCTTCCGCGTCACGAACGCGAAGGCTATAATTACGAAGGCCATGGGGCAACGGAATTTCAAAATCTGTTGAATTGTAAAAATGAAAAAATAAAAAAATAATGATGATGATGATGATGATGATGATGATGATGATGATGATGTTGATGATGATGATAATAATGATAATAATGATAATAATGATAATGATAATATTGATAATGATAATAATAATAATAATAATAATAATAATAATAATAATAATGATAATAATAATAATAATAATATTGATAATGATAATAATAATAATAATAATAATAATAATAATAATAATAATTTTAAAAAAGTTTGATGAGTCCCTTGTTTTGTGAAGTTCAAATGGTTTCTGGAGGAAAAGGAAATAAAAGGACAGGGGACAATCGGGATATGTGATATTACTTTTATGCACTTGCCCCATTGTTGAAGCAATCGTTGCGTTACCATAATTAGACGTTTTCATAATTTTGATCCGGTCCCTGACGTCATCCGCACGATCAAGAGACTCGGTAGAGTCTCGCGCCAAGTACATGAAAAATAGTATATACTATATTGTGTGACAAGTGCGGAAAGAAGGCGATATCCGATGAGTGTGAAGTTTGCAACACGAGCGAAGGCGAGCAAGCAGCATTCATACGAGTCTAGTGTCGTTCACTCACGAGCCGCAGGCGAGTGCGGGATGACACGAGACGAGTGTGAATGCTGTGCGAGCCGAGCGAGTGATTCAAACTTCACACGAGGCAGATGTCGCCTATCCGCACTTATCGCACACCATATTTTTTATAACTCCCGCGGGAAAGCTTGATTTGAGATGCAGACGAATAATATCTGACAGCTGAGCAAATGGCCGACCATAACCAACCCGAAGTTAGGCGATAATCTAGGTTGACACATCGTTGCCGCCTGGGGGCGCCACTTCGTGGACGCTTGGACGTCGCCACCGACCGATGGCGCTACTGAACAACTGACTTATTTCAAAGTGCGGGTGCGTGATAGTGGAGAAACGTAGATTCCTTGAAGTGCGCATGCCTGTTAGTGAAATATTGACGATAATGCACGATGTGCGCATGCCTGTTAGTGAAATAATGACGATAATGCACGATGTGCGCCTGCGCGATAGTGAAGATATATTACGTTTTTTCACTCATCTGAAAAGGGGCCCTTTCCAAACCAGACACAGGCATCGAAAATCAAGCTTTTCACGCAGGTGTTATAAAATAGTATATTGTGTACCTAGGGCGTAAAGTGGGCTTTTTGAGACCGAGTGTGGAATTTGCAGTACAAGTCGAAGGTGAGCTAGCACGAGTCGAAGGTGAGCTCGCACGAGCCGAAGGCGAGTGCAGGAGCGAGCCAAAGACGAGTGCGTCTGCGAGCCGAAGACGAGTACTGCAATCACACGAGGTAAAAAAGCCCACTGAGCCCTTGGTGCACACCATATTTTTTGTAACGCATGTATTGATTTCTGCGTTTTTTGTGCCTATAAGCGGGACGAAGGTGACCTTTTTTGACACGGCAGCACATAGTTATGTTACAATTAGATTGCATTTCTAACAGGAAATAGTAAATATCATACGAATAAAGGATTATATACATGTATATACCTATGTACATATGTACATACATATGTACATATATGTATCCCTCTTATAAAAAGTTGATGGGAATTTATCGTTGTGCGATAGTTGTTGCCGTCAATCTGCTGATTTCATGTAAGATAATTTATTCTGATTTTGATTGGCTGAGCGTTCTTCATCGTGTGGTGTGAAGTCTGAAATTTTTCATGTGTCTTTTGTTCTGTCAGATTCATCCCGAAAGTGAAATGGCAAAAGTGAAATGAAGTTTCCACACAAAATATTGGTGTGTTTTATGGTTAGGTGCAAGCAAAAATATTTTTGGGTAAGATCAGTGAATAATGAATATCATGTTGATGATAATGATTATGGTTAGGTGCAAGCAAAAATATTTTTGAGTTAGATCAGTCAATAATGAATATCATGTTGATGATAATGATTATGGTTAGGTGCAAGCAAAAATATTTCGATTTTCGTGTAAAATCCGTCAATAATAAATAAGCGAAATAAATATCATGTTGATGATAATTAATTGAACGCTGGACAGAGAAAGGAAGACGTCCTGGCATTACTAAAGGTTGAAAAACGTAAGGAATGTCAACAAAAATACTACCAGACATCGAAGGCACAGGCTGACACACGAAATAATGTTAGTATTGAGTGATATAAAAAATCACCATCATAAGAGGGACGTATCATCAAACTAATTTACGATTTTCATAACAAAGCAGAGGAGAACAGTATACAAAAAAAAAAAATGGTAAATTGGGACACTTATTACCAATTCCCATTAAAGAAAACAAAAATGTATTCGAATGTTCAACATTATGCATAGCCAATGAAGGTTCTGTGTCTTAGAGGTGGTGCTGAACATTTTGACAGAGAAAAAGTATGTAACAAACAACCGTTTGTAGACCGTCGTGCGTATTGAGCAGTCCGTCTCGAAAATCTACCAAGCTCTGCTCGAATTGCAAAACTTTGTCGAAGGTGATAATTCTAAATCCAATAATTTCTTCGAACGTATTTGATTCCACAATAACTCATTATCTTTGGCACCTCCAAACGCTAATTTGGTGAACTTGTAGAGACAACGACCAGGCCCATATTATTTTTTAATTCAGGGGCTGATATATTATCAAATAAGCACAGCGTAAAATCCTACTGTAGATTGAATTACGAGTTATGGACAGCTTTTTATTACTTAACTGACTCACAGGGAGCTTTGAATTATCGCTTGATCAAGAATCCAGATCTTGGTGCAGAAATTATGTATTCATTTGACAAATTGATGCGAGACAACAATATTTTAGCCTAACCATACCAAATGATGGGACAAGATATACAAAACCAACAGCAATTCAATTCAGATCATGAAACTGCGCTCGAAGTACATTTATGTTTTACATGACAGTCAGAGTGAAACTAGCGGTGTTTCAATCCTCAGATATGTGATGTAGTAGCGACTATTTTTTATGCTTTACATAACGGAGAAATGCCTGAATCTTTTGTTGCCAACAGGAATAAGAATAGTAAAATGTTGAAAAAAGGTAAACTCATTAGATCCGAAGTTGAACCGTGGATTTATCCATTATTTTGTGCGTGTGGAACCCAAAATTAGCACCCTAATTTGCTCCATATCACTAGACTCGCGAATCAAAATAAGCGCGTGAGCAGAGATGCATATATGACATGTAGATTAGGCTGATTGTATTCGTGAGAATGAAATTAACGTGTTCATATCAGGTCGACGATTATTTCAGCAGTGCATTGTAGACAACTATGTTAAAAAAACAACAAGATCGATTCAAATTTTGTGAAGATAATCAAAAAACATTACGTTCTGAATCATTCGAAGATTAATAGATTTATTATATTTAGGAAACCTTTCACGTAATTCACAATCCAAAGTGGGAGAAGTGACACTTTTTCGTCTACATTTGCGGGTTCACCACGGACAACAAATAATAATATGAAGGAGGAAAAAAAAATATTATACTCAATAATCTAAAGAGCGCGCGAAGCGCGCAAGTCCTCTAGTATATATATATATATGTTTGTACATAACTATATACATATATACATATATATGTCCATAGGTATATACGTATGTACATATATGTATGTATATGTACTATATATACACACATACAGTCGTATATACAGTTTTTTAAAAGCGGGCTATAATGGATTCATTATAGCCCGCTTATTTTCATTATAGCCCGCTTTTTCGAGCCGGTCAAAAAAGGGTCACTTTACGCCCGCTTAATAGGTACAAAAAACGTAGAAATTGTGCATGTGTTACAAAAAAAGTATTTCAATACGCTGCGCGTAGACTCGCCGAGTCCATTAACCCGAACGGGAGCTCTACGGGGCTATGCGGCGACCGTTAACTCTAATTATCTCTCGGTCGGCTACATATCAGGGACTCGATGATTTATTTTAGCGTTTATTATTTTTTATCTTTCATTTAAGCCCAATTTGAATGTCGTAGGTGCACGGAGACGGGAGAGCTGAGATACGAATTATGCAATTGATTTAATTCTCAGAATTATCCTCAGAATATCACCGTCTCCGTGTTCAGACTTCTAAATTCTGACTATATAATGATGTAGAAAGTCGCTTGATTTATAGGCAAGTTACGCGGGCAACCAAACTGAGAGAGTCCGCCGGTCTAGGTCGTCTGGGAACATACAACGTAGTCTATGGTGGCCAAGTCGGTTGTAATTGGTTGTCGTAAGAGCATCTCGGCTCCCAGGGATCGGCTGCTACATATGACAGCTCGTCGCGTCGCTACGAAAACATGTTATTCCGCTCGCTATCGCTACGTGATATTATAATGTGGGTATGATGCGATATATGAGAAACATTACCCAAAAAAGTGAAATGAAGATGGAATTGTCAACTGAATTTACATATTCGGCTTCATCTTATGGGAATTGAGAGTCAGTTTATTCGGAACATCAAGTTTTCAGGTTAGGTTGCTTAACTTGTTTGACCGATGGCAAAGCCTTACTATATTAATCGTTTACATAATTAACAATGGTTCACGATATGCAACGAACTTATTAGAAATACGTGAAATTTAATCAATTTAATTCAAGTAATTATCTCATCGTCGCAGCCAACAGGTACGACGTACACCAAAGACTGATAATAATACTGTAAGAAGACTTATCAAGTAAATCCCAGATGGAGGATGTAGGTGCTCTCTGTTAGTGTCTTGAATCTAAATTCTTTTAAGCCCCGCCGACTAAATTAGTAATAATGCCTCAGAATAAATATACCCATCATGAACGAGTCGAACGGATGGCAACGCCCGTCAACAGAGGCACGGGCTAAGCGGACATGGAACGCTATACCGAAGGAAGACAAAAGCACAGAAAATCACATAAATATCCCTACCAACCATTGATAGGCTCATTTATGTACCTTGCTGTCTCTACTCGCGAGGACAATATTTACACCGTCAGCCAGTTTTATTTGAATTCTGAGAAGGTGCATTGTAGTGCGGCGTTGACTGCGTTGGCCGACTATGATTAGGGAGGCAGCCAATGTGGATGACAGAGTCTTGTACACCCAATTCGTCATTGGGCCGAGGGATTACTTGGGAAGCACGAAAACAGAACGTCATTGCTTGCTCAAGCACAGAGGTGCAAGTCCTGCATCGATTGAACCGGTTCGCATTGCAACGCCTCAGTTTCTCGTTACTTTTCAACAATGAAAGGTAGTGTAAGGAAGAGACAATTGTTGTTGATTCACTGGTTGCTGCTGGTCTACTGACAAGTTCATTTATTTTATTATTAATGCATTGATTATTCGATGAAAAAAAATCGGATCTGGAAACCAGTCTAGAGTGAGTATCTTCGTTCTCACTCACTATAAATTCCTTACCCCCTGTTTCTATGTGAGAACGTTAAGAAGAGGATGAATTTGGATTATGATGAGAATAAAAGTTAACATTGTGTAATATTTCTATTAGTTTCATGTTCACGGCATTGCTAAAACATCATAAAACTGACTCGTGCTCCGTTGATAACAGCGATTCGTTGTGCGAAATATCCCTAATTAAAAAGTTGGTTGTCACGATTATTTATCGCATCTATCGCTGCATCTCGCATCTATCGCCGGTAATCGCTGGTTCTCGCATTTCCGTCAGCTCCTTTCCGCGATGCCGATTGGACGGCGGTGACGCCGCTCGGATCTGACTTCACACCGTAATTCGGGCGCGCGAAAGTATGTCTGGCGGCGTGCTGGCGGCCGTCGCTGTCACAAACGGCGTAAACCATAAACCTGCACAGTGCACATAAACGGCGGTGACGCCGCTCGCTCGGGGCGCGCGAAAAATATGACTGCCGGCCAGCACGATTGATTTGTTTTTGACACGTCAGAATAAGAAGGTGAAAATTCGTGATATTTGCTCGTGGAAAAGATTAAATTGCAGTTCGATGAATGGTAATTATTGTTTGTTTATTTTTAAATGGACTCCGAGTAATTCAGCATTTCATTTTTACTAAGTCTCAAGTCGCAATATTCTTACAGGCTCTATCGGTTCATACGTAGGGCAGGCTGCTTATGTGTAAACAACGTAACCTGCACATAGGGTTCGGCAGTCGTGAAAAACGACTGAATCGTCAGAATCAAGATAAATTCCGACTGAATCGTCTGAATCAGGATAAATTCGTGCTGTTTGCTCCTGATATCAAAATAAATTCTACGAGTATCGAATTCGGAGAAGATTGGATTGCGGTTTGATAAATGGTAATTATTATTTTATAAAATGATCCTTGACTAATTGAGCTTCACAGTTCCTGCTAAGTTTCAAGTTTCATTATTCTTACAGGTTCTAGCAGCGGAGGACAAGCTGTTATCTTGGTACGTATAGGAAAGAAGAAAAGAGGCACAGCCGTCCAGAGGAGACCGAAGTTCGCTTTTTGAGTATAAAAACTTGGTGAAATTCAAGCGCAGTTTCAAACGAAGTGAGTAATCTGATACATCTCATTAAAAAAAAAGAGTACTGAACAAACAAAAAACGAGTATTGAGAAAAAAGAGTACTGAGCAAACAAAA
>JAFFZH010010144.1:75949-90560 GCA_018420115.1 Euura saliciscinereae | reverse complement strand
CGTCGGCAACAAACCGTTCATCAACGCGGCTCCAACCCGGAAGCCAAGACTCATCAATGATTTCCATGTTTACCCTCTATCCAGATTTATCGTTGAGGACAACAGAATGGCTCGATCCGATAAAAAGGACCGTTACAATTGATGCGATCGGTCTGATAAATTATACTCCACTCAACGTACTTTGCTTGTTTACTGTCTTATAGATAATATATTTAGGTAATACTATTATGGGGATTAGACAAGGTCAGGACTTAGAATACTGTAGAAATTCAATGTAGAAGCAATCTAACCGAAACACGAAATAACTAAACTGCCAAGATATTTGAGGGCAGATATCTCAGAGAAAGAGCTCAGTTAGCAGATGTATAGCCACGTTGACATTAGGTTTTAGAAAACCATTACAAACAATCAATTCGGCAGGCTATTCCAACTTGGGGAGTATCAATTACAGCAATGTCTCAAGTGTTTTTAATCTATTTGGTAATCCATAACGCCGTTTATATTCGAGTTATGTGTGGATCGGTAGAATGTTAATATTCCGATGAGATTTTCTTTTGTCGTTGGAGTACTGCCATAGAGATTTGAGCACGCGATGTTTAAAAATAATTTGCGATAATACTGGTTTTCGAATGTAAATTTGTCGGAAGATATTGCAAATTAAAATGTTATCACAAGCCATTGATAAGATAGACGGGAGATATTATGATCCAATTGAGATAAGAAAGTTATGTGGTGCCAGCTGTCTCAAGTTCTTATTATTGGTTCAGTTTGATCAGGGACCTGGTGCTCGACAGTAATGAATTCTCGTGAAATTTGATATACCGCAGTGATTTTTTGCTGGAGGAATCTGGCTAAAAATTACGTCCTTTTTCCTACGTCTATCCGTCCGTGCTCACACGGCAGTGCATACAACGCTCTTCTGCATTTGGATTATTCATCAAAATTCTTAGATATTATATTAAATTTAATCGGCAATCGAGTAAAGAGTAGTCAAAATGGTGCAAATCAAATTCTTCAATGTAGTCAACAACAGTAACCCTGTGAGTGTGCATTCTTTGTCATAGTCAATGCTTAATTAGGATATTATCGACCATACGATTACTGTTTTAAAGCTCTGCCGGCCCTCAACGTGTGTGTGTGTGTGTGTGTGTGTGTGTGTGTGTGTGTGTGTAATGAAAGATTGCCGAGCTTAAATGGCAGGTGGGTATCGTTCGTTACTTGACCTTGCCTGTTATCGGACGTAAGCAGACATTATCAGACACAGCTGCACCATCTATTCGGTTTTCGATATATTGTTAGGACAATCTGGACTTCATTCCGTTAGGCGTAGTACCGTTTAAATATTACACCGCCTGCCCCTGCTTATTTTTACGTACGATTGACATTTCATAACTATATGTGACAATAAAATAGATTATTATGATTCCAAGATATAACATGGCCGATCTAATCAAAGTCTGCCGGGGCAAGACTGGGCAGATAAAAGTTAAATCATCTGCAAACGGCAAGCGACAGATTTCCGAAGCAATCATTACTTACAAATCAGATCTTCGTAAGCACTCAGAGATTGCGTAGACGGAATATATCACGTGCTGTGTTACTCACGTTTACCAATTAGCGGGCAGGTAGATGTGTACGGAAGCATGGACTGCCCTGTGGGGCTTCCCAATCCAATCTAATGACCAATGTCCGATACACACATGCCTGGGCCACAAACCACAGAGAGACTAAATAATAATCACTAACCTTTCCCAGTTTATGTTTCGCTTCGTTCAAGAAGGAAATCGTGGTACAGAATTTAAGTGCGCTTACGGTTTTTATACTCAGATTTGGAATAACGTTTTTTTATACCGTATAAATTTCTTTCGTTCTTTTGAACTTTCGTTGAATAGATGTGTCAATTATTTCTGCAGGCCTCATTATCAAGTGAAAACTTATCCGAACAAGTGCCATAAATTCAAATGTCATGTCATTGATATTCGATATTCAAGAACTAATCAGTTACATCGTTATCCATATATATAATAATTACGGTCGTGTGGTAGTGTGCAAAAGACTTCAATGGATGGTACAGGGCTTGAGGTCTGAGGTCTAACTTGTGTTTGTTCAACATTGAATGAAAGTAAGCTTCTTGCTCCCAAGTAAATATGGTTTATACGAGACTACATAGAAAGCTGTCACCTCAATATATCATCAGTTACTTTAAGAAGGTAAATAAAGCGAGTATGTGAAATGGAGGGGTCTCGGTGACAGAATTCTTGCTGGTACGATATGAGAAATTTTGTCAAAATAACAGCATTTATTAAGCGACTATTTTTCTTTCTCAGCATCCTGGAATAACCGGACTCAAGAATCTTGGGAACTCCTGTTACATGAACAGTATAATCCAGTGTTTAAGCAATACAACGAGCTTGGCCAGGTATTTTATCCAAGGCTACTACGCCGAAGATCTCACTATAAAGAACAAAAAGACCGAAGGCCAAGTCGCCGAAGAAGTCGCGCAAGTGATCAAAGCATTATGGTGCGGACATTACCGAAGTATATCGCCGCGAGATCTAAAGGTACGTTGTTCTTTAGTAAGCTATTGACGTCATAAGAGACGGCATTGTGATACTTTCTCATTCTTACACCCCTGTATATAATTACGTGCACCAAGATATCTTGGATGGTTGGATGGTTACCAATTGCTCACTTTGTATCAGGTAGTAATTGGCCAGTACAAGATGCAGTTCGAAAGTACTGAGCAGCAAGACTCGCATGAATTTCTCACATTCCTTTTGGACTGGATGCATAGTGACCTCAAAACGGTAAGAATGAAATAACTCGCTTTTCATGTAAATCTTTTCCAGATTACCCGTGGTTTATTGCTGCCTTATTCTTATCAGATCAGTAATTCTACTGCTTTCCCCTTTTTACATTTCACAGAAAGCCAAAGTAGAACCGGAGCATTTAATCAGCAACGCCGACAAGGAATGGGACAAATCAATGGGTGGTCAAACTTCCATAATTTCCCAGCTGTTCTTCGGCCAACTCAGGTCCACTATCTCATGTGCAACTTGTGGAAACAGCAGCACAACCTACGAAAGTTTCAATAGTTTGACGTTGTCGCTGCCAGACTCCAACAAATGCACTTTAGATGTACGTTTTTCGTCCAATGAACGGATTAATGTGACTTAATAGTAGATCTTTTTGTTGCACTAGGGCAGTAATAGTAGATCTAATCGTTGCACTTGGGTAATTTCGAAGTAACAGCTTCTCATACATCACACATAATTTGAATCCCAGTTGTAAATTGGTGGACGAATTTTAATTCTTCGTTTTATTTTTGTTGGTTCCCGCAGTTTTTTAAAATCCCCTTTCATCACCGATATCTAGCTTGCATACATGTGTATGAGTAACAATTATCATCTATACAAATGATATAAAAAAACACTGCGATAACGATTTTTCTTTTTTAGGATTGCATAAGAAAGTACGTCAGTGGACAGCCAGTTTCGGGGTGGAGATGCCCGAGCTGCAAAGCGAAGAGGGATGCGACAAAGAAGTTTGACTTTGTTAAATTGGCACCTATAATCGTGGTTCACCTGAATCGTTTCGGCGAGACCGGTGGTTGGATACAGAAAACGAATACTGCGGTTGACTTCCCGCTCGTCTCGCTAGACTTAAGAAGCTACTTAGCGCATGACTCAGGCGCCACAACAAATACTACAAACTCCTTGCATCCCACTTACAACTTGTATGCAGTCTCAAATCATTACGGAACGATGGAAGGAGGCCATTACACAGCCTTCTGCAACAGCGCTTCGCAAAACAAGTCAGTACCTTGAATAATTGTGATTTATAATTTATATTACCTAATTATTCTCCCCGACCTTTTCTAATTATAATGCACGA
Source organism: Euura saliciscinereae (assembly GCA_018420115.1). Taxonomy (NCBI): domain Eukaryota; kingdom Metazoa; phylum Arthropoda; class Insecta; order Hymenoptera; family Tenthredinidae; genus Euura; species Euura saliciscinereae. The sequence goes on along the minus strand of JAFFZH010010144.1, from coordinate 86,666 downwards.
TTTGATTGAGAATTTTCAACTAAACTAATCAATACGCAACTAATTGATGACAATCGGAGCTGCTGTTTTCTATTGTTGCCAATAATTTCCATCAAGTTAGCATACTCGAATCGTTCCAGTTTCACTCCACTCAATTTATGATTTTCTATTTTCAGATGGTACAAATACGACGACCATACCGTAAGAGAGGTTCCGCCGAGTGAAGTGAGATCGCAAACGGCGAGTGCATACTTGCTCTTTTACACTTGTGTACCAACGTCTCCCTATGTCCTCTAGAATAATAGGAAAGGGAATAGATAAACGAATGAACAACATAAAACTAAAAGTTGGCTTAAAATAAGCCACAAGCCCACAATACCGATGGAAAAGAAAAAGGTGCATTTCTGTGCAGATTATTTTTCCACCGATACCTCTGGTATCATCACCATTTATACATTCTCATCTGTGTGCTGCGACGTACGGATTGTGTAGCGCGCGGAATGTTCAAGCCTATTTCACTCGGTGGTACAACCTCTATTGCACCATGGATCCATGTTTACGTGTCATGGGAGAGATGTGATATTTCATTCATCGTTCAAGTTTGTTTGTATTATATAGCTGGAAAATTATTGGAAATTAAGTATGGCCTTATCAGAATAATGCTATCGTGGAACTACTCATTGATGAGTCATGTTCCTTGTAAATATCAATATCAATATAAGCGTAAGTGTTACGTAACTGCGAGATGTATTCAATGCAAGCTGATCCGAGCTTGGATCATACAACACCTCTACGCTACCATATTACCCGTGTATAGTAAATGTTCACCAATACGTGCTTATAGTACACACTCGCTAGTATGCAATGGTTTGTAATCATTGCCATGTTTTCTATTTCTATTCCTCTTATCTTTCCTGATTGCCCGTAATGATTATTGGCAACTTTTGACTTCTGCGAGATGAACTTCTAGCATTAAGGACGGCATTTCGAATACCAGAATTACTTAAAATTGCAAGACTATATAATATGATATATATATTGTAAATAATTGATGATTCGAGTAAGTATGCGCTCGGCGGAGAATAGACGGAAAATTCATTAATCAGCTGCTGGATAATTTTGTTTCGTTTCGTTTTTTTTTAATTTTCGTTTAATTCTCATTTGGAAACTACGACTCGGTTAAAATACATTCCATAATGCAAAGTCATAATAACGAATTACGGAATTACTCCCCCTACACCCTCCCTTCTTCTCCCCCCTTCCTTCAATCTCTTGTATGTATGTGATGACTAAAAATGCTATAAATAAGGATATATAAGAATATTTATTATAAGAATATAATATATTTATTAATGTTGATATTCGGAAAATATACAGATAATTTTCAAACTTTGAGAATATTGCGTCATTTGAACTGAGAAACGTTCCTCGTCCCCAGTGTCGAATTCTTAATTCCCAATTCACGTACACCTATTCTGATTGGGTCACCGATTAATATTTTTATTGGTCAGTCTCAAATCGCGCTAGCATGGTTTTTAGGTAACTCAAGAGAGGGTGCTTTTATGCATCTTTTCACTTTTGCCGTTATCGAGATATCGTCACCGTCACTGGTTCCGAAGGGACGCCACGCGGTTGACGTTGTGAGTGAATTCTTTCTTACTTCACTACCCGCCCGGATTTCGGAGTAACCATAGTCGACGTCCAAGAATACCGATCCAAAGAAGAAGCAGGATCGTCGATGCAGAGACGGTGAGAAGAAAGCGATCGCGTGAGTTTAATGCGTTTACATAGTAGATGAAGGTATTTATATTATTTAGGACGAAAATTCAACAGGTTGTCCGATGACGCTCTTTGTTAGCATTTTCTTCTTCGTATTTTGTTATCTCTTGGGAATCCTGATATTAGTTAGCGATAAGTTTTGGCACTTGGCTGGATTTTGTTTTACGCATCAACAATTCCGAGACCCATTGGGGTGCAGTAAGATGCTAGAAAAAAGGCATGCGGCAAGCTATTCGGTCGTTCGGCGTCTTTTTTTCAACAAACATGGACGTCTGATTCTGACCTAGCGATGGTTGTCTCTCGATCTTGAAGGAATTGATTCATATCATGAATATTTTTTTTTATTGAAAAGCTAGTATTTCTTGATTACTCCAAACGTAGATCCGATGAAAAGCGATTTGGGTACGCCATAAAGCACTTCGACTAGGTTGCTGCACGATTCCTGCGAATATCCATCTTATTGTCTTGAGTTACTCCAATTTTCGCAATTCATCGTAATATCAGGTATGCTAGGCAAACATCGGGCTGATAATTTTGGCGGGATAGCGGTTGAGCGTTTATTTGGGTACCGCGCGACATCTGTCGCCTGCGCCGTTTGGCCGGCGGAACAGGCGCGAACATCGGCGTGCACCGCAAGTTCGCATGGGTTGCGGCGTTGTGCTTCTTCGGCGGTGGTAGCTTTTGCAGTGTGGTAGTAGTAGTTAGTCAGTAGATGGATGGGCAGACGCGCGGAGGCGTTTTCCAAGGTTCGTCCGATGGGAAAGAGTGGGAGGGCGGGAGGGATAGGGAAATATACTATGTGTATTTTTTAATTGATAAATGTAATCTATTTGGTTGGCTTGCTCTAACTGTCGTCCTTTGCCTTCCTATTTATGCACGAAACGTTAAATCCTAGGTATACGAATATTAGATTGCATCGATCGCTGAGGTTTGACCTGAACCCCAAACGCCGCACCGATCAAACCCTTCCCAAATATCAAGGCCCTCTATTCGTGTACGCACGATACACGATACGCACACTCACAACTGCTTACGGATTGTTTACCCACGAACAACACTGCATAATGCCATGATGCATAAATTCTGTAAAAAAAAAAAAATAGGTACGTCTTCTTTCTCGTTCTCGTGTACAATTTTCGATATGATTCGGCAAATTTCGTGCTGGTGACGTCGAGTTGGGCTGTAAATCGGTGCGAGCGCGAAGGGGGTTTGTCCGATTGTGTGTAGGTGCCCCGGAGGTATTTGTAGCACATATGTATAATATACCTATAGATACGACTCTCGTATGACGACGTATTCTTCGGGCTCTGTTGCGCACACCTGAACGGGCACTATTTCGCGTGTCGCTACATGTGTACGCACACATCCACCTACGCCGCATAATTTGATGACGTCTGTGCGTATTCTACGATGTCAAGCAGATAGGTTGCGTGTGTGAAAATCGTAATCGCATCTCGTAATGTGATCTACGATTAACAACAACAATGCCCTCGGCTTCGGCAAGGCATCGTCTATTCCCCTCAGGCTGCATATTCTTACCTCAGCGAATTACGAGGTAGGAAACCATGAGACCACAAATTTTTCATCTCGGATATATTTTGTTCAATTCGACGGAAAGAAATACGCGAGACGAATTCGGCTTATTCAGATTTGTTGAGAATATTCTCCGATATCTCATTTTTTCTGGAAAACTATCCAACTATGCAAAATTGATGTTAATAAAATTTCGTTACGCAGAAACTATTTTTAGTTCAACCAGGTTGACGGACACGCACGTTTGAAAAATATAGATAAACGACAAAAATATAGTTTTTGTCTATTTTTACGTTTTCCAGTAGAGTATTACTCTCTTCTTTTTTCTGATTCTTACATTCTGAAAAAATCAGTCCCCGAAAATTCGCGACTTTATTTTTACGCCGATAAAATCTACTTCATTCACACTTCTAGCCTCTGTCGATCGGTCAAATTATTCACACAGTTTGCACAGTATTAAATTAAATTTTGCCCATCTATTTCCAACGTTTTCTTATGTCTTTGAATAAATGTGTAACTTTGTTGCCGAGTCGTTTGACCATAAAGGTATTACACTCGCATAATCTTTGACAAAGTCGAGGTGGCATGTCGCCAACCTTCATCTTTACACGCCATCCTATTTTCGTCCTCCTATCTTTTATTATCTCTTCCAAACAGTTTTATTCGACTTGATGAATAATTGTATTTTTCTGTAATTTATCATACGCAGATTCAAGAAGGATTCACAATGTTTGAGGCAAGCGCAAACAGCACTGTGACCAAACTACGCAGCGAATATGATCCTTGGGCCTACAATCTGCTCAACGTTAACACAAACAATCGAGTGAGTTGACTGTTTTGATTTTTATTCAATCTCATTGCGCCACCGTTTCCCAAGCCTCAATATTTTATGTCAGGAAATCAGTTTGAAGGGATAACGGATTTTCTTATATCGCTTGATCATAACTCCTGGGTTTGTTACATTTGTGCCCTCAGCAATTTAGATTGTACCTCTGTCGAAATTCATACCATATCGATCCCTCATTAATACATACTCTTTTTCGTCAATTTTCAGGATAAATATGAGGAGGACGATTGTCAGGATTTCAACAGTTCTATGGTAAATGATCTCGTTGCTAAAATCCTCGAAGAGGATTCTGCCGTAGTGGAAAATTGCTACACCGGGCAACAGAACGGATTGTCTCAGTACCAGTCGGAACATGATAAACCGGACGGTTTCCAAACGATTGGTGGATCTTCCTCCCTGAGACTCAACGGCGTTGAGAGAAGATACAACGCCACCGAGAATTGTATTTCTAATGGATCTCACAACGAAAAAGACTACACTGAGTATTGCGGCGGATTGAATGCTCTCAGCTTGAACGTATGTACGGGGAATAATTCGATTGAGGGAAATACGTACTCGCACAGTGTGATAAACGGCCTGCAGAGACCGCATCGCCAGCAAAATAATCAAATGCACGGCAATAACAACAGTTACTTGAATGGTAATGAGAATTATGGACCATTGTCAAACGGATTGTTGACCACGACAAATGGGTTAAACTATAATTCACACTCGCCTAATTGGTCAGAGTTACCAAATTACACTAAAGATCTGTTTGGAAATTATCAAACGATTCAGTCGCATCGTGGGAATCTAGACTTTAATTTGAATCTTTCTGCAAATATGGGCCTGGACTCACCGAGTGCGACAAGTTTGAATGATCTCGAGTTGCAAGGAAACGTTGGCCAGCATGGCGTATCAAAATCCCATAATAATCAAATTCCGAACCCTCACGATCCCTACAATATTACCTCTTCTGGTCAGAACTACCGACCAAATTCTGCTATGACCGATCTTAGCGTGGATTCTGGATTTCTGTCGAACTCACCGCTCCAGCATTATTCTCCGGCTGACTCCAGCCTACAGAATTGTGGCTCCAACAATTTTCAATGCAACAGATTCGAGGATTACAGGGATTTTCAAGATCAAAATATGTCATCGAACGTCGCGAATGAGTCCTTTTTCATTCAACAACAGCAACAACAGTCTCACCCAGAACAGAACTATAAGCAACAAATGGTTAATCGTTACCCTAGTTTAAATGATTACAACTCAATGCCGAAGGCCTGCTCTGGAAATCCTGAATGCCGTTCTTCGTCTACCGTAAGCATGGAGCAAAGAATGAACAACAATCTACCAAAGGTGTTGCTCAGTCCCAACATAAAACAGAGAGAAAATCATCAAGTTTATTCCCCCAACGTATTGCCGAGAAGCTTGGGATCGAGGAGTCAATCCGCCGGCGAAGTAACAAACAAGTATCACTACCAAACAATGAATGGTTATCAACGTTACACCCCCGCCAACGCGGATGCATTGAAAGTTATGTCAGCGGCAAATAATGTAGGGAACGCTTATCAAACCAATCCAAAGCAACAAAATGTTTCGTACAAAATGGATTCATTCGATTTCCCCAACGATATTTCTTACTCCTCCGCAATGTCTATGGCTGCGCAGTTGGCAGGAAATACCCAGAACGGCGGGGACATATTCAATCAAATAATGAAGCAACGCGCTTTTCACGGAATGCACACTATTCCACCACCCGACGTTTTGTTCAAAGCCGGAATGATGCACGCCGGCAACATGTTCTCTACCGTATTGCCAGTACCGGTACCTGTTTCGGTTCCACCGCTACATCCAATGTCCGTTCTGTTCGGGGGACTCAGAAATAATACCTCCAGGCGTTCCGGTCCTTCGAGCATTCTGCATTTGAGATTAGAACAGACTTACGAACAGTTCAAACAGTTGGAAAAAGAACGGAAGAAGTGCGAAGCCGGACTAGCTGCTCATTTTCTTGGAAAACGAGTCACCAGTGCCAATAACATCCCCATACCTCGACTACAAGGAAATCCGTCGCGCGTCGATCGTCTGATCATCGATCACCTCAGAGAACACGCTCGTGTCATCACACTCGTAGCCAAGGTGAAATCAACTTTGATCTAGTCTGACTCTATTCTTTGTTTTCGAGTTGTCCAAAACTCTGCAGCCACTGTCCGATAGTTATCGGATTCTCTGTTTCTGAGCCATGCTAATCTTTTTCTATTCTTTTGTCTGAATTCAGATGGAACGTCTCCGTGGCACGTCGATGAATCAACGTGTTCACAAAGCTATGGAATATTGGCTGGATGCTATCAAGTATGTCCAGGAGCGTCGTAAACAAGAATTAACAAACGCAACGAAGCGTCAAAAAGAAAATCCTCACTGCATCCCCCTACACGACGACAAGGGTATGTAGTTGACTAATTGTCCGATTAATGATCACTTGCACGGCATTTGTTGTTCCACATCGTCGATGGCGTAAAGAATTCAATTTTTTGTTTAAAAATGGTTTTGCATTGGTCTGGGCAAAAAGATGGACGAAAAACTGTCTAGTTCCGATCTGCCTTCGCGGATAATAATCTCAGCAGCAAAGTACATAACTGCTCTTCGACACGATTGGGAGTACTAATTTGATTTTCAATAATTCCACAGATATATTGGCGCTGGCAGGGAGCATTCATGAGCTGACAAAAGCCGCACGCTTCGCGAGAACGGGTATGTACAATGCGATGCAAGCCACACTTTTGTACGATGCCGAATTTGAGATGGAAGTAATTGAGACATGCAAAGATGCAATTCTCAGTGTCAAACCAAAGGATGTTAGCGCCGTACACCTTGCCGGACACATTGAACCTGCCTAAGCCGAACATGATCTGCTTCGAAAGTTGCTACCTCCTTCTCAAGAGGCAGTCAAGTACTGTTCCAATCAAAAGGTGTCGACTCACTTCATCGATGTTGTCACAGTTTAGGGATGGCGAAAGCAATTGGAAACATTTGGTATCCAAGGCGAGTGGTATTAACGTTCTTCTCAGACGTATCTCCAGTCTGCGCTCTCGTATAAGTATCCTATTCATTCATATTAATTTTATCTTGGTGCTATTAACTCTCGACGGCGCCTAGATTGAGCTATCGCCACACGTCGTTTAATATATTTCCCATAATCCTTGCCAATAACAGTAGCAAGTTTTACGTGAGTAGATGTGATTGCGATGGAAACGTACTCGCTAAGGATGGGAACACGTTTTTCCCTCTTCTGCCCGATGCAAGAATGGAGGAGAGGGGATTATTACTAGAGATTTTTATAACAGCAGTTTAACGAGTAGGATTTGAATTTTTAGATGTTTGGTCATGACAAGATGAGCAGCGAGTTAGGTGCTCAACTTTTAAATGTCTTTGTTGTAATAATAAGTGAAGTTAGAAACGTGTTGTCAGCCTGCCGTTAAATTATCGCAATGGATTGACGGTTGTAACAAGTAACTAGATATTTAGACCAATGGTCAATTTTTTGGTCTATAAATGTAAGATAAATTTGTCGGGTAGTTTAGTCGTATCGGAAAAAAAAATACATTAAAGAGCAGAACGAGAGAAAAAAACCAATTAGTCAAAATGCTAGATATATAGACAAGTTCTAGACTAGATATATGTGGCCTTTCTTAAGTGTAATCGAACCGTGTGTCGGATTAATATGATTTTCATGTAAATTCTAATACTTACATTTCCAACCCACACATGATATACATATGTATAACATGATATACATATGTATAACGTGTGGCTCGTTTAATATCTAATATGGACAAAACAAATGATTGGGGCAATTAATATCGACGTTCTAAAGTAATCTGAATGCTGTCCACTACACTAGTATTATTACATAGTGACAATTGAGTGAATAGGTATATACATATAACGCTACATTACAAAACTGTTTGAGAGAAAGTTAATAGCAGACATTTAGCTCAGCTGCTGAATTCCCGAAGTTTATTCAATTCAAACTCCTGTCTCTTTATTATGTATCGTCGCGTCCAGCACATTTGATAAGAAGTTTTGGCCTAGATTTTTTATGAAACTCGAGAGGGAGCGTGTGGCACTAATGTACGATGTAGAATGTAATTCTTTGAGAATCGAGCTTCAAAGAATTTTTCCGTATTTTATTTTCCTTTTTGCAATCAATTCGATGCTTTATATCTCTCTTTATGTATCGGAAATGTGAACCACGTCCACCTAACACGACTTAATGTGGCAACTCGCACTGGGAATTGCAGTTAGTACTATGTCATGCATTTTTTAAAACATTTTTATGACTCGATCTTTGCGTCCGCTCGTAGGATATTGCAAGCGAAGCTTCGATGCTTCGATATGAATGTATGATTATTTGTAATGAATTTAGGTAATTATAAAATTCAAATGAATTTAGCATTAGGGTATTAGCTAATTCGTAAACGTTGAGATTTGTTCCTTGACTTTTGTTAACATACGTCGTGACAAACGTCAAATGGGAAAAATCATTTCAACTTGGTGGGAAGAGAATAGGTGAATCAACAACAGTTGATAAATGAAAATGGAAGCTGGAAGCGTAGTATAGATGTGTGAACGGTAAATAACTTGGCGGTAGTTGCGGTGCTTACAAGAGTTCCCTTTTGGCATTTGCAGAATATTAACTGTGATATCATGCCAATATATTGTATATTATACTAAACTGAAACTCCTCACTACTATAACTTAGATGTTGTTCGACTACCCTAACCAACTGCCTATTCGATATTATTCCTAACTGGATCTGAATCTGAAAGTGTTGTAACTTTTAAATTTACCATATCGTTGCATAGCGTATTTACGTACACCGCTATCACAGTGAATAGCTAAAATACATTTAAGGCACACAGTAGCTGTAAGCAACCATAGTACTTGAATGATTGTGGGGATTCTGAGCACACCTGCAGGTATGCAAACAATGTTCAGACGTTGTAATGTCCATAGAAGTTGAGTACTTAGCGGCGTGTTAGTTCGTTAGCTGTTGTTAGTTAGTCCCGCGTTCTACAGGGTTGTCACGAGATCTCTCCGCGGTGAGCCGTTAGTGGACGCTCTTTTCACCTCGTAACATGAACCGCTGAGCGAGTGGTACCGAAAGACAAAGGCTGTATTTTAACGGAGAGATGGAAGCGTCAGGTCTGCATAATATAATGTGAGCCTAACGATTATCATACACAGGTGAGAGCCAATGGTTATATTGGATTGATATAGTATAGAGCTAATAGGTATATGTCCGACAATCCTATTTTAATTGCATGTGATATTAATAAATACCAACAAAAATATTTAATATATATTGAATAATATAAAAACTAATATCGAACAAAAATGACCAATATTAAGCTATAACATTGGCGAGAATTTACTGTTATACTTAAGCTTGTACGATTCACAGAACGCACTCGTATCTTTACAGATACATAGGCCATAGACGCAAGTCCTACGTACGATATCCTGCGTATTAGGTAGTATTATTTACCGAGATATTTGATATTTGTGGAAAGGAACTAATTGCACCTGCTTAATTATAAATTCGAAAAATGTGTTAACAACCATCGCTGTGACTTGTAACATGTTTGATGTAACTCTGACTAATCGATCTTATCACCGTTGCTCCGGTGTTGCATTTGTCTATGGTTCGTATAGACATCGGTCTACGGCGTAATATGTTTCTCGCTACTCCATCTGAATCCGTGACTATTTGTCACCTTTGCGACACAAGTTGAAATACGCCAACACCGCCATATACTATAATGAATAACAAGCACCAGATCGGTTGACCGATGCCAACCAAAACCATAATAATATTTTTAGAGCGAATCACGATCAAATTTTTGTCATTTACTTTTCGTTTTTGTATTGGTAGAGGTAATATCGTGAACGAAAAAATGTTACCTCGCCTAGAAGTCAACCGTTGTCTCCTTCGTCGCGCTACCTCTCTTCACGACAAAGAATCAATCTAACGATAAATAAAACGACACTCATTCAATTCACTCGCACACCATGATTGCATTTTATAAAAGCATTTCTAGTTCCTAAATACTATCATGGCTCCATTTCACACATCTTCATACACACAAATTGTCTGTATTTGAAAGTTGAAAACAACACGGGTAAATAATGAACCATACCTTCCTCGTTCATGATCGATGAATCATGTGACTTTTAATACTGTAGTTAATAGTTCATAGTTCGTAGTTCATTTTTGATGACACGCAATTTACGAATTTTTGCAAACGGTCAACTGATGGCTTTGCCTTCCAAGGTAGATTTAATAGATGGCTCAATGTGAAATTACAAGTCTGGTTTATAAGAATACTATACTAATTATACGAATATCTAATTTATGGTGTGTTTATATATTTGTATAGGAACGTAACAGGCATGTCTAATAGAGGACGAACAGAAACAACATGATAAATAATACACGTATATGTATATATATCATTATGGCATACGTTGATGATAATTATATATATACATATATGTATATATATATATATATATATATATATATATATATATATA